>JAPFRF010000006.1:48531789-48574289 GCA_029282475.1 Phrynocephalus forsythii | reverse complement strand
TTTACCAATATTTTTTAATATTAAGGCAGCTGTTAATCGGATGTGTTTTGTAATTGGTCCCTCTTTTTCATCCTGAGAAAGAAAGGAAGAAAACAGTATTAGAAGTATGATAACCTGGCTTTACTGTTAGAGAACCCTCAAACTTGCTACTTACTGTGAAATCTCTGAAAACAAGGTTTCTTGATCCCCTTCTGAGTGCCATGAGGGCAGCACTAGGATGATTGACAATGGCCTTCTGTGCTCTGGGAGTGGAAGATGCATTCCCTGCATTTGGTGGTCTAAAATAAATAAAAGCATTTTAATTAAGGTTTTTTAGGCAAATTAAACACTTTGCTTGCCCAGAAGGGAGACTAATCTCGTGAAGAATGTAGGGATTCATCTGAATACATAAAAAGAGACTGCTCAAGGAAGGTTGATTGGTACAGCGGCACCTCTTAAAATGAATTTAATTCGTTCTATGGGTCAATTTGTTTTATGAAAATTTTGTCTTACCAAATGCGGTTTTCCATAGGATTGGATTGAAAATGGATTAATCTATTCCGGAGGCTATAGGTTGCTTTGTTTTATGAAAAAAACTGTCTTACAAGAACCGGTTTCCCATAGGAATGCATTGAGAATGGATTAATCTACTTCTGGTTCTGGCTACACTGCAGAGAGAGAACCTGATAAGCGCTCCAGCTTATCAAGTTGAATTCCTCCAAATAAAGGGACCCTAATAAGAGTAAAGTTTCCTTGGAAGGGAATCAGAGAAGCAGCAGCAACTGCGGAGCATGGAAGGGAGCGGTGGCGAACTTTGTGGAAGCAGGAAAATGCTTCATCGCCCACTGGGGGAAGACCTTTGCTATGGTGAAGATGGAGCTGTCAGTGCCAAACATTAAAAGCTGTAAATATTTGGTGTGTCGTGAGTAGAATGTTTCTACCTCTTTCTATGCAAAGCTTCTCCTTGGTATCTGGAAAATCTTCCTTCAAACATGCACTAAACCCCTATTCTGAGAAAGCCGCTTTTAGCAAAAAAAAAAAAAGGGGGGGGTGAATAGTTTTGAAAGACATGCATAGAAGTGACTGTTTTCACGTTATTTCATGAACTTGCCTTTCTGCCTATTGTTTCCTTCTTGCTGCTCTTTATATGTGGAGGATTTAAAGACAAAATTTAAAGGAAACTACCTTATGCCTCTGTGCATTCTATATGTTGAATTTGAAGACACAACTGTAAGAGCAGCATTGGGAAAGTTGTTTTCTCAAAAAACATCATCTGACCTCGGAGTAACCGCATATTTTGAGAATAATGCTTGAAGGCTGTTCCTCATTACTTTGGCTTCAATTTAGTCTAGTTACTTTCCTCTGTACCTTTCTTGTTTGCAAACTAAGTGGCAGAAGCAATATTAACTCTTTCTAGTGAGCTATAAAACAATGGATTGGGAAAACATCTCAAAAGAAGATTTTGCCAACATAATTTTATCCAGTTTGCAAAAAATTACAGATATCTCAACAGACTCAACTGCTGAAGGTACAGAGATTTTTAATTATGATAAAGTCACAGAGGCAAAACAGATAACTCAAGATGGAGTGGCTGATAACATTGGGTCTCTAGAAAAAACTGAAATTAGTTCTGAACAGGAGATTTGAGCTCAAACAAACAGCTGATCTTCCTCTACAGACAAACACAAGACTAATGCAGGATAAATCTTTGGATCTGCCAAATTCACAAAATATGATAAATGCATCTACTAAAATCAGCTCAAATCAAGAGATCAAACCAGAACAAAGGGCAGATCTCAGCATCAAGACAAATATGTCAAGAATGGTGCAGGCTAAAACCCTTAGAGGTGCCAACTCCACGGAATATGATAAGTACATGTTTTATTTAATATAGGTGCCAAAAAAGAGCAAAATTGGGACTTTTTCAGTAGCAGAGTGGCTATCAAGATTTCTCTCAAGATAATACAACAACACATGAAGATAAGGGCTCTGACAATGGGGAAACAACCTGTGAAGATAAGAGACTTGGCAGGAAAAGGGAAAACTGAAAAAAAAAAAAAAAAGATTTTCTGTCTTAGTGAATTTATTACATAAAAATTGTTTTCTGTATTCTGATTGTCTAAGGCCACTAGTTAATTAGTATGATATGGGAAATGGAAAATAGAAATGTGGAGACAAACTTGATATATAAATAAATGTTAATCTGTTAGATTTTTAAAAGAATAGGTATAGACAAGAACTTCTATGCACAAAGAGAAACATCGTATAGACCAGGAGGCAGCTCTCTTATAGTAGTCCATAAAGTATTAACTTGAATTAGTGATGATTGCCAAACTTAGGCATTCTTGGTACTGAAGAGTTAAACAGCTAGTCTGAATAGATTGTTGAGATTAGATAGGCTATATTCTTTGTGTTAAAAATAGATGTAAGTAAAGACAGATATAAAAGGGATGAGATAGTAAGGAAACTAAGTATAAAGGGAGTATGGAAACTAAATATGGAAGGGAGATATGAATTATATTGGGCACAAATGTTGGGAAAAACTGATTAAAGCAGTAACATGACAGAAGACAAGCAATATATTTGTTTTACATAACAGTATAGAAAATAAATTTTAAAAGATTTAAAAAAGAAAATGAATTAATCCATTCCAGAGGTTCGAATAAAGACAAAAATAACCATCTTTTTTTCCTGTGTACATGTGGAAGTTTTTTGTCTTACAAAGCATCCTTTGTCATGCGAAGCATACCAATTCCTGGAAATTTTTTTCTTCCTAGAGTTTTTTGTCTTACAAGGCATTTGTCTTAAGAGGCACAGTAACCCCCCGCCCTTTCGTGGTTCATATACTGTGGTCCTGGTTCGTGGCTGTGGTTTATATACTGGGGTAAGGTGGTTGGGCCTGTTTCAGGCCTCCTGTACTTAACCCAGGTTTGGGCTTCTGGGGCCTGTCGGAGCCCCCAAAGTGCTTTACGACGAACCAGAAGTGACTTCCGGATCACTGAAAACCACTTCTGAGGCCTTCAGCAGGCTTCTGGGGCCTGTCAGAGGCCACGGAAGTGCTTTCCGCCAAATTGAAAGTGACTTTCGGAAAACCATAAGTGACGTCCGGATTACCAGAGAGCAATTTTGAGGCTTCCGGCAGGCCCCAGAAGCTCGTTGGAGGCCCAGTCAGGGCAGCGCCAGGCCTCAGGTAAGTGGAGGCCCCACATAGGCTCCCTTGGCCCCACCTGACCCAGCATCTGCATATCAGGGATTTTCAGTTATCTCAGTTTGGGTCGGATCAGGTCCCTAACCCTTGCGACAGGCAGGGGGTTACTGTACCATTGTACTGCATTTTGTGACAAGATAACAGAAAAATGATAATACTGCCCTACTGACCATCAGTGTTAACCATACAGTATTACTAACACTGCAAATATTCACAGATTTCACCACACAAAATGTAGTCTGCTATCCTGTGCATAGTTACATGGCAGTAAGCCTCACTGAACCCAGCAGGACTTACTTCTAAGTAAACATGCAGAGGAGTGTGATGGTAGGTTATTAGATGAGACTCATGCCCCTTACTTTGTGGAAGATTTTGAACTTCCTGCTTGTCCATGTTCGTCTTGCTTTAATCCTGCAAGGAGAGCATCTCTTGAACAGTGCTTATCCTGTGTGAGGAGGAAAAATACTATTAATACATTGCACAGACCAGCTCAAAAGAGACAAAGAGAGGTCAGTGTGTAGAAGTTTTACTGCCGCTGATTGGTGAACATGCATAAACATCATGGATGATTATGAACATTAAGTTGAATGTTACAAAAAGGAAATACAGCCTTTGTTGCCCTTTTAAGAACAAACAGGTTGCTTATCAATCACTGAAATTCTTCAAGTTACCAGTTGCACAGTTCATAGAATCATAGAAAATATCAAGTTAGAAAGAGCCTGTAAGGCCATCGAGGCTAAACCCTTGTCCAATTCAGTCATGCTATTCTGAACCTGTGCACTCTAGGAGATATAGGATGAATGCTCTTATGACTGTTCTCTCCTTTCTGCATTAATTACCATGAACTCAATTGCTGCATAGAACACTACTTGAAGAAATTCAAGTTACAGGTTAGTAAATTGTCCTCTGTAATTTTTCTGTTGTTACATCAATGGGAAACTAGCAGGGTGTGCTTAATGGATGCAGCAGCCCTTTTGTTTCGGTTGTGATGGAACCTGGGTTTGTGTGTGCATGCACAGAACAGAGCCCCGCACAGCAGGGATGAAAGTTCTAAGGTACATTGCTTACATTAAATACTTTTTCAAAAACCAACCTCCTTGACAATTAATAAAACAATATGAGAATTATAGAACATGCCAGCATTCAAACATTACTAAACTGATATGTGCAGGATTTTTTAAACTGAAGAACGGTAAACAAACTGAAACATAACTCAGCCATGATGGACTATTATGGACTGAAAACCAACTATTTTGCCTGGAAACTTCTAAGCATTGTTGGACAGGGTTGCATTCCTGCACAAGGAGAATCACATAGTGGAAATGGTGGGGAGCATTTTCTAGGAACTTACACAGACTGATTTACTATACCCTATGTAGAGAATCTGATCTTTACTCTGAAGAGAGAACTGAACTAAATTCATATAGGCTGCTTTCTGTAGGACTATCCTCCAAGACAACTCAGAAATTTGAAGTACAGCAGTCCAAAATCTGTCTCTTATAAATACTGATAGGAGCTTAGGCAGTTGCAATATCTGATAATAGTTGAACTGATTGCCAATGCATTACTGAATTTAAAGTGTTAGTACTGGCCTTGAAAGCACTGAACAGTTTGGGCCTAGATTACCTGGAAAGGAACCTCCAGTGACTGCAGCCTGTCTTCATTTAATGCTTACGTCCGAGTCCCACATATGTGAAATTCTGCTCTAACTTATGACCATTAAGCCCCACCACAACTGACTTTCAAGTGGACTCAAAAATCACATTTGTTTTTCCTCTTGTGTTGTGGAGATTGAGTGTTTAGGCTGTAACTTCAATTAAACACCAAATAAACTTTAAAAAGTTTATTAATCTCTGCCTATAATTGTGTCAGAACTTTACTGCAAGTCTACAGCTTTTATAAATATGCATTGAGCTAAATAAATTTTGATACATTAGGTTGTCTCCTGAGTGCACAGAAATAACACTTCTGTTGATAGCTCTGTTTTATTATGAACACCATTGATACAAGAACAGCAAGTCTGGTATTACAGGGGTGGGGCACATATATCTATAAATCTATCTATATCTATATCTATCTATATCTATCTATCTATCTATCTATCTATCTATCTATCTATCTATCTATCTATCTATCTATCTATCTAATAAATAAATAAAACTAACATAGTCCTCTCTTTGTGTATGTGTGTGTGATGCTTATCAATTTGCACATTTATACTTGGAAAAATGCTGAAAAAGAAGTTCTCACCTGTAAGTGGGTAATAAAGGAAAACCTTTGCCGCTGGAAAGGTTCACAGCCTTCCCACAAGCACTGCCCAGGATAGACATCTTTTCCTCCATGTTCAGTTGCAGCATGATAGAAAACCTGGGCTGGTGTCTGAAACCACCTGCAATAAAAAAATGTTTTATCTCTGCTGGGGAAAGTCTTATAACTTTGCTAATAGTTTTCTTGTCAAACTATTAAGTCCATATTTACATCAATTTCCTGGAAAGGAAAAGGAATTATTAATTAAGTGGCAAAATATTCAGAATTTCTGCTTATTTTTCAGGGGTGGCTTGTATTGCCACAAAAGACAGGGCAATACTAACAGGTAAGTCACCTGGAATGAATGGATTCATTCTTTTTCTGGCTGGTTGTTACTGAAGTTTCTAACAACTTCTCTGACCCAAGGCACTGTTAGAAGCATGTAAGGCCTACCACTGGTGTAAATTGATATTTAAATGCTACTGAAGAGTCTAGTCATTCTTTAATGTGAGAGTACCCACTAACCACAGGAAAATGTAGGCATCATAAGAGATCTTAATGGCATTTAGAGTATGCCCTAAGGTTATGACTGATGTATATTGAAAAGCGACCAGAATTATTTTTGTTATCCTGAAGCTTATCATGCAGATAGATGATGAAGAATATGGAGTGACACTGAAATATATATGCAGGCTTAAGCACTTGCACCTGTATCTCAGAAGTTCGGGTAGTCACAGAAGGATCTACCTAAGCCTCAATGAGTGGATGAGGTGATGGTCGAGAGGAGGGCTTCAGATTTGTCAGGAATGGGAGAACATTTTGAGACAAGCTAAACCTGTTCAGGAGGGACAGGTTGCACTTGAACCATGATGGGACCAGAGTGCTGGCACTCAACATCAAAAAGGCTGCAGAGCAGCTTTTAAACTGATAACTGGGGGAAAGCTGACAGAAGCTGGGCAGCATCCAATTCGGGAAAGTGACTACTTGAGCACTGAGGAGGATGCAAAAATTTCTGAGCAGAGCCAGGAGCTAGTCACCAGCACTCCAGCAGAAGGATGCAAGAGGCAGTCTAATGATGCAACTGGACTCAGAAGGCTGCATCAGAAAAGCATCTATAAATGTTTGTATGCAAATGCCAGAAGCCTCCGGAACAAAATAAGGGAGCTGGAATACTTAGCCATTGATAAAAATATTGATATTATTGGCATCATTGAAACCTGGTGGATGAATGATAAGCAATGAGATACAGTTATCCCAGGCTACAATCAGGAAGGGGCAAACGGGAGGTGGAGTAGCTTGTATGCCAAAGAAGTGAGAAAATCGTACAAATTGGAATATCTAGGTGATGTGGAGTCACAATTAGAAACTCTGTGGGTAAGAGTAGCAGGCCTAACAGTAGGGCATATAGTACTGGCCTCAGACCCAAGCCCTTGAGGGGGACTGGCAGTTGGAGAATGTTGTAAAGGCGGCATTCAAGAAGGGAAGCCTGGTTATATTGGGGGACGTCAATTACCCTCCCATAGACTTGGTGAACTGTTGTTCAGCACATGATAAAGAGATAAAAGTTCCTAGATATGCTAAATGATTGCTGGAACATATGGTTGAAGACCCAACCAGAGGTACAAGAATGCTTGACCTGATCCTGAATAATACACAGGATCTGGTGCAAAATGTTAATGTGACTGATCCAATACAGAACAGTGACCACAACACAATTACTTTTAATCATAGACTGCAAATCACTGATAAAATGTAACACATAAATTTTCAAAAAGGAAATTTCCCAAAGATAAAGAAACTAGTAAAAAACAGAAGCTGAAAGGGAAAAGTGAGAGAGTCCAAGCACTCCAAGAGGCATGGGGGCTGCTCACAAAAACAATAACAGAAGCCCAATTGGAATGCATACCCAAAAGGAAAAAGGGCACTGCCAGGTCCAAGAGGACTCCGATGTGACTTACAGGAGCTGATTGGGAAGGGATCAAAAAGCAAGAAAAGTTTGTGTAGAAGATGAAAGGCTTGTCCAGATGAGGACAAGAGGCAGAAACAAAAAATCTGACAGAACAAATGCAAGGCAACAATCAGGAAAGCAAAGCAAGATTTTGAGGAGCGTATATCTTAAAACACTCAAAGAAACAAAAAGGACTTCTTTAAGTACATTAGAAGTAAGAATCCAATTAGGAAGGCCATTGGACCATTAGACGAAAATGGAAGGCAAGGGATTATTAAAGAGGAAACGGAGATTACAAAGAGACTCAATGAATTCTTTGCTTCAGTATTCACTGAAGAAGACAGAGACCACATGCCCAAAACATGCCCTATCTTCGTAGAGAGGGAAACCGAAGAATTAAACCAGACAGAAATAACCAGGGAGGAGGGCCTTGCATGTCTTGTTAAACTAAATGCTAACAAATCACCAGGACCAGATGGCATCCATCCACAAGTTCTCAAGGAACTTAAAGATGAAATTGCTTATGTCCTAGCCAAAATATATAATCTTTCTCTCAAATCAGGCGTTGTGCCTGATGACTGGAAGGTAGTGAATGTAACACCAATCCTCAAAAAAGGATTGGTTATGTAAGACAGAATGCTAGACTGGATGGGCTGTGGCCTGTTCCAGCAAGGCTGTTCTTACATTCTTATCTATCTACCAATGCATTGTAACTGCTTAATTTCTCTACTGTACTAGCAGTGAGGAAATCATGTTTACAGAAAACAAATGTGTTATTTGTGATGGTAAAAACACACTGTAAACTGGATTAAATTGACCACGAATTGTTCAGAAACAGCTGCCCATAATGGTCAAACTGGGAATGCTGATAAGTGGAAGAATGAAATATGATACACATTTGGGCCATTATGGGAAGTCTTTACAGGGTCTTCTAGGTACGTACATAGAACTCAGAAACTGTTTACTACTGTTTACTTCTCAGGGTACCCTGGAACCACATAGCTTTCTCAAGGCTACATAGGCTGGTTCTTCTCCAGGGAGGCACATTGGGGATTCCAACTCCCCATCTCTGACACCACAGCCATGTACCCAAATCACTGAACTACTCAGCCACCTAGAAAACAATTACTTCCCAAATCCCAAATACAGTCATTCCCCCGCCATTTCACGGTTCAGGGACTGCGGTCCCACTATATCGTGGGATTGCAGTACCTGCCCGTTGCAAGAAGTCTCCCGGCAGCGCGGTGGGGCGGCAGCAGGGAATCGGATCACCCAATGCCACCTGACTGAACCTCTGCAAGAATGGAAGGGATATCAAAACTGGCATACGGTTTCTCCAGAGCCCCCACGTGGGGGGGGAGCCGTGCACCAGTGTTTAAATCCCTTCCATTCATGGAGGCAAATCTGCCTCCATGAATGGAAGGGATTTTTAAAAGGGTGCCTGGCTTCCCCGATCCCCCCTGGGGTGTGGAGAAACCGTGTGCCAGTTTTGATATCTCGTCCATTCACGGAGGCAGACTTGCCTCCGTGAATAGAAGAGATTTTTAAAAGGGTGCATGACTTTTCCCGAGCCCCTGTGGGGGCTTGGGAGAAGCAGCACACCACATTTAAACCACCGCTGCTTCTCTTCCCCTCCCCCTGGGAGCTGGAAGAGAAGCAGCAGTGATTTAAAAGGTCTTTAGGCACGAAGGCAAGCGGCGTGGGTTTAAAGGATCCTTAGCCACCGAGTCAAGTGTTGCCTCAGTGGCTAAGGATCCTTTAAACCCACGCTGCTTCTCTCCCCCTCCCAATGGGAGCCGGGAGAAGCCCTGCTTTAGTTTAAAGGGTCTGTACAGCTGGGGCTCAGATCCCCCAACACTGCCTGACCACACCGCTGCGAGAAGTCTTCGGGTGGCGGGGAATCAGATCCCCCAAGATGCTCTTTTGGAAACCCACGCCGTGGATCTGATTGCCCCCACCCGACTCTCCCCCCCCCAATGAGAGCCGGGAGAGAAGCGATAGGCGGGGGTTACAGATGAGTTTGAAATAGGTCTTTCACAATTGCTGACAATTGTGTTAGGTTTTGAATTAAAACCCATGTATTGTAACTACTAATTGTGTGGAAAGTTCCTGACACAGGTGAACTCTGAGTCCCACCAGAGCACTGCCTTTTGACCATAAATTAAGGGAGAAATCACTGTGCTCCATGCAGTTCTTGCATGATGAAGATCTCTCTGGCTGTTGACTGTATGTGTTGCTCTGAGAGCTCTGTATTTGTTTTCATTGCTGTTATATATAACATGTAAATATAGCTTCTGCACCTGCTTCACCTGCACTGCATCACAACTCTGAATCAAACCCTTTTGGACTGAAAATGTGGACTCAATTTATGAAGAGAGGTAGCCTTGTTAAAAACTTGCCTCCACTTCACTTCTGCTTATGGAATGGATTAAGCCACTGAAATTGGAAGGAAGCCATCTCTCTCCTTCCTTTGGATGTAACCTTCATTGTACCTCAAAACATCTGCAAATTTATGGGTCGTGGATTTTCAGTCATTGTGGGTCAGGAACTCATGCTAAGACTGGCTTTAGGACAGTGCCTTTATATAAATGTATGTACTGTATTACTGTGGACCCTTGTATAACAAACACTTTGTATAACATAAAATTTGTGCAACATAAAAAATTCCAGAGTTAGGGGGAATTTGCTTAACATAATCGCCTATGGAGCAAATCTGTACAACATAAAAATGGGATCACTTTGTTTTCAATGCATTCCTGTGGGAAATTTGTATAAAGGAAAATTTGCTTAACATAATTTCACTTGGAACGAATTAATTCCTTTATAAAAGGTACCACTGTATAGTGTATATTAATTCTGGTTACCCTGTTTTAAAACAAATACTATACTGTTGAACTGGAAAAGGTGCAGAAATTGACATGGCATTGAATACTTCTTCCAAACTAAGAAAAGCTAAAATATGAGATAAAAAGATAAGGAAAGGGAACTGGGTTAATGTCATTTAGAGAATATGGCTACAAGGCTGTTTTGTCTGTTGTAACACAAGTATTCTGAATTGCTTATTGAAGTCAATGTGTAGAAGGTTCAAAACAAATAGGAAAAAGTGCCTAGTTTCGTGTAGTTTATTTATAAAGTATAAAAAAGGGATGCTCATTGGTTTACATGGTTTTAAAAAAATCAGATGTAGGGGCTTAGGAGAGCAGGATTAAAGAGGAACTGCTCTTATTTATTGATTAGTATTTATTTAAAGCATTTGTTTATTGCTTCTTAGGCCATAAGGACTCCCAATGTGAATCACTGGAATAAAAATATAAAAATCTTCCTTAAAAACAGATATATACTTTAAAAAGCAACTTTAATTGACATATCAAAGTCCATGGGAAACAGAACAATCTTGGCTACCCAGCAGAAACTCAAAGGGGATGAAGCAAGGCTGACTTCTCTGGCGAGGCAACTGTAACAATTGCATTTGTGTTCTATGTAATTCTATGTTCTTGCCATCTGTGAATTTTCCAAAGGCACCTGGCTAGACAGTATGGGTATGCAGATAA
The DNA here is from genome assembly GCA_029282475.1 of Phrynocephalus forsythii. Taxonomy (NCBI): domain Eukaryota; kingdom Metazoa; phylum Chordata; class Lepidosauria; order Squamata; family Agamidae; genus Phrynocephalus; species Phrynocephalus forsythii. Next base: position 48,563,356 of record JAPFRF010000006.1, on the reverse strand, counting down.
TGACTATATGGACCTTTGGTTTGACCCATCTGGGCCCCTCTTGGAAAGAAGAAAACCCCACACAGACATCTTAATCAGTTCTGGGAATGGTTTGCATACATCATCTCTTTCAGATGCAGAAATCAGAAACATGGTTCTTATGTTGATATACAGTGTCTAAACTAACTTTTTAAAAACAGTCAACTCTGTGAAATATTTGGAGTGTGGTGTGGCCAAATATCATCCTACACAAAACCATCAACAAGGACTTGGAAACTTAGTTCATTCAAATATAAGCACTTACCTTCTACATGATTGCCAAAGACACATGAAATTCTGTCCAGGTTTTTTCACTTGTTCCGTGTGCGGACTTGGTACAGCATACACAGAAGGTTGCAAACTGACAGGTGGACCCTGGACTTGCATTGTTGGTACCGGTGTGACAGGTGTGCTCTGTGGGAAAGTTTAAAATAATGAGAACTAGCATTCATTTTTGCATGATGATTTACTCAGTACTATAGTATCACAGATAACCTTGTAATGGGAGCAGGTAGAAGCACTGTGATCAACAGTTTGATACTACAGACAAAGTGTAGCAGACTGCACCCACTCGCTTTGATCAGTAAAACAAAACTAATATTGGAGAACTCTAAGAGTTGTTTCGTTTTCCCCAACATTCTGCAATGTTTCTGTTTTCATTTCCCAGAATTAATCAAAATGTTTAGAAAGCTATGCAGATTGGAAACTATCTCTACAAAAACAGAGTAACTGACCAAATTAACAAACTTGTATGAATTTGGCCATGTATCTTTTTCAGAACTAACTGTTTAAAGCATGATCTGCAGAACACCCTATATTTTTGGCTTCCCCTTTCAATGCCTATAAAGAACAAGGAAAAAAAGGGAATTGAACAAGCAGTTATAAGATCTGATCAACAACTTTATTTTGTATATGCAACAGCATAAAGCAGAGAAGTTAATTATTTAGTGTAATCACTGATCTTCACCTTTAAGGTATCACCTGCTTCAGCTTTCCTGTATCACTTCAAAATGAAGATAAGAAAAGCACATATTTGAAAGCTGGCCTACAGATATTACTTCCAGAAGTACAATATTAGAATATACAGGGGAAAGTGTTCTCTTCCTTCTCTGTCTCCTGAAGTGGCATCCAAAGTTGACTTTCACTCTTGGTGAAAGACCAGATTCCAATATTATTTAAAAACAAAACAAAAACAAGCATGATGCAGATCCTGAAGTTATATGAGCAAGGCACATCATTGTTTTATAACAGGCCTGCCCACCAGGTAGACCGTGGGCTACTGGTAGCCCGTGAAGGATTCAAAAGTAGCCTGCTGGCCATCAATAAAAAAAGTGAGGGGATACGTTCTTCACCCCTCCCTCCCCCACCCCAAGGACCAGCACTGCCCCAGCAAAGTTCTGGGTCTGCCAGCCCACTGTCTCAGCCGAGCGGGGCAGTTCAAGGGTCATGGGGCATTGAAATCTGTTCCCTCCAGAACAGATTAATTGGTTTTCAATGCATTCCTATGGGAAACAGCTGCTCTACTTACAAAAGTTTTTGCTTAGGAGCATGTGCTCAGAACAGATAAAATTCCTAAGTAGAGGTTTTAGTGTAGTAGCCCTCAAGCACTTTGGGCCGGAAAAAGCAGACCTTGGCCTGTTCAAAGTTGAACAGCCCTGTTTTATAAGATGACTGCAACATATCAACAGCCATGCTCAAAAGTAACAGCAACATATCCGTTTACTCTATAGCAGGCATGCCCAAACTTCGGCCCGCCTGATGTTTTGGACCACAACTCCCAGAATTCTAAGCTTAGAATTCCAATGGCAAAGGACTGTGGGAGTTGTGGTCCAAAACATATGGAGGGCTGAAATTTGGGCATGCCTGCTCTACAGACTGGGCTGGGCCCGGCATGACTGAATTGCTGGCAGACTTCTGTGCCCCTTCTTCCTCATGAAGGCCTCTTCCCCCTCACTGTAAACTCTGCAGAAGTTTCAGGGGCCTGATGAATGTGATAGATTGGGAGGCAAGGAGATCTTCCTAGTGTGGGGCTCCATTCATGAAATGAGCCCCAGCCCGTGTTTCAGATACTTCCCCTTCTTTGTGCACCATGGCTTATCTTATCCAGCAACACCCACTTCATCACCTGTGCTGCATTTTCGGAAGCTGGAGGGGTCACTAGGAGAAGAAAAAGGTAAAGAAACCCATGTCCAGCAGCCTAGCTCCATACACCCCAAAACTGAATCTAACACAGTATTCACAACCTTTCGATACATTCACTTTATCAATGTGTGCTTGGTTTCTACTTGACAGAATGTTGTATTATGGAAATAAAGCACTTCCTATAGTACAGATTGAAATAAAATCACAAAAATAAATCCAAAGGAGTAAATCATTTCACACACACACACACACACACACACACACACACACACACACACACACACACACACACACACACACACACACACACACACACACACACGTACTAGACTAATCAGGAACATAATCAGACTTTATGTCCACATAGCCTAATACTGCCAATGTTGGACCATTCAGGCCAATACTACTAGGCTGACTGGAAGCAGATGTCCAGGGTTCTAGGCAGAACTATTTCTCAGCCCTATCTGCAGATACCTCACCATTAAGTACAAGCCAGATTTGCATCTACTTAGCTTTCAAATCAAATCAGTATGAAAATAGAGCATAATAGGAAGAATATAGGCAAGACTGCATTCTCCATGTTGCAGTATGTCAACCATTTTGGCATTTATATACATACACACACTTTTCTCTTGAAGAGCGCCTGTATTTTAAACGTCTAGAAAATTGTAATTTCTCACTTTTATTTTTTAAAAAAGTCAGATCATTCCTAAGGAAAAACACTGATGGGAATGCAGGTATTCTGATCAGCTGTTTTATAAAAATTTAGATTAAAGAAAAAAGATAATGTAACTTAACACATAGTTCTTATTTGGGGGAGGGGATGAGACTCGAGCTCACTATCAAAAGCAATCCCATAAAAAGTATATATACAGAGATATTTTAAATGCAGAAAAATATACAATAAATGCTGCCTTAATCAGTAACTGCTGTTGAAATCAAGCTGTAGACTAGGGATGAGCACCTTATGATAAATGACATGCTGTTTCGTCGTTTCCTAAACTTAGAAAATGAAACGAAACAGCAGACAGCGTTTAATCAAGAAATGAAATGAAACACCATTTTTTGTTTCGGAAATGAAACAATTTGTCCTAGTGGTGAGAAGCCTCTTGATTCGGTTTATCATTAAACTGATTGTTTTCCTTCCTTCCCTCCCCATGCCTCAGCTGTTGATAGCTGGCTTATCTCCGATCTTGATCTGAAGCCAGCCAGGAGCTAAGCTCCGCTGCCTGTTTCTGGGCTGTGGACATGGCAGTTTTTGGACCATGAGGCTGACTGGATCGTGTTTCCCTTCCCGTCCCTGTGCTTGTGCCTGCAAGTTAATTTAAAATGATTGTTTTCCTTTCCTGATTAGGTAGGACTGGAGGTTATTATTAATGTTTTCCTTTCTTCCGTCCCCGCACTGATCAGTTGTTGAGCTTATCTCTCCAATCTGATCTGAGGTGCAGCAGCTAGCCATTAGGTTTCCTGCTTTTTTACAGTGGGTTCTTTGTTTGAAAGCAAATTGACTGGAAGGTTTAAGGAGGGTCTTTGATTTAAAGCTATTTAAATTCAGGCAGTGGGCTCCCTATTAAATAAATAAAAGGAAAGCTCCCCATTATTTATAGCCTTACGAATTGTTTCATTTAATTTCATTTCGTGATGAAAATTCTTTTTAAAAGTCATTATTAATGAAATGAAGACTGAAACAAAACAAAATGCTATATTTCCATTTCGTGCCCATCTCTATTGTAGATGCATAATTTCATGTTTGGATTCCATAAGTGTGACTTAAATGTTACACTAAGGTAGGTATTTTTCTATTTTGCAGAGATCCTTCTGGACTGAAATTAACTACTACTGAGTTTGAGTATAGTCCTGCCTGTGCCAAGTGCTTTTCAGAATGCAACAATTGTGTTGTTGCTGCAAAATTGTAAAAATGTGAAAAACAGGATCGGGAGGTCTCTCAACTGTTGCTTACAATTGAGCAAGGGTTCTGTTGAAGAAATGGGCAAAGGACAAACAGAAGTTTTGTGTCACTTAAGTCTTCCCCCAAGTTTGTTTTACATAACCAAGATAATTTATATGCTCAGTAGCAGGTAGACTTTCCCTCTGATTTAGACTTAATATATACCGTATTTTCCCATTTATAAGACACCCCCCATGTCCACTTTTCCAACCCAAAATTACAAGTTGGTTTACTTCCGTGTATAAGATGATGCTCAATGATTAGTCTATATAATCTTATACACAGAAAAATACTGTTGAGTGAGACAAAAGCCATTCCGTGCGAAAAGGAGACTCCACTCTGTTATTCTATTTGGAAACAGAGGAGACTGTTCCATAGGTGACTATATGCCTGACTACATTCCTTTAATGGCAACTCTCTTATGATGGTGAGGCCTATATCTGAGTCTTCCATTGTGGCTTCTGTGAAAATCAGTGATAGAGGGAACAAATAAAATAATAAGAAAGATGAGCTAAATATGTTTGTGTTTGCATGCCATGGCAGGAAATACACAATATATGCTCTCCCATAATGTCCATTCTGCAATTCTGAGGTCATTAACAGGCCAGCCACACCTGCATAAGGTGAGGCCAGACCTTGTTCTGCAAAGAGATTTAGGAACACAGAGACAACAGAGAAAACCCATTTCCACATGCTGATGTCTCACTTCTCACGGTAAGTAGATCCTCACTTCACAACATGGCAAGGCCTTCACCTGTAGTTAGTTGTTATTATTGTTATTTTTGACTCTTTACTTACTAACTTTTCCAAAGTAACTGATTAGTTACTATTAAGTGACTTCAGAAAAAAGCACAATGTTCCTCTACCTCTACACCTCTAAGTTTAAAAGTGTACTATAATAAGAGTGAAATTACTTCTTATCAAATTAAAATAGTAATGTGACTATTATACTTTTGCTACTAGAAAAAGGAATTCATTACAAGTAATGCACTATTTCTAACAACTTATGTCCAAGTTTTGTCTCAGATCCCCTTTATGTACATTGACAGAGGCAGGGCTGGCTGTTCTGAAGCAGAGTGAGGTAGGTTCTTCAGCCAAAGAAGTTGGGGAATGGTAGAGAGGCGCTGAGAGAACAAAGGTATGTGAGAACCATGTGGAATACTCTGAGGTCACTAACCAGGTCTGCTGCCCTGAGGAGAATGCTGTGCCACAAACAGTATCAAAATAAGATTCAATTGCTAGTATAATGAATATTGGTACACTGAAGTAGAACGGCATTGTGTCTTTTATCTCAGGCAACACAATGTCTTGAGGACATAATGAATAAAGGTCTGTTCCTAGCAAGTAAATTTAATGAATTTCCATTTTATAACTATATTCCAACACAAGGCATATGCAGTCAAAGCTGGATTGAGTCTGCACCAGCTCTCCTAACAATGAATATAGTACTGCCCCATTTCTGTCTTTTTATCATCTACTGCAGAACTGAGTTTGTTTAAGGGGGGAGTCAATTACACTAACAACATCTTGATAGACATTAATAACCCATATCTACACATGCATGAGCATTTACATTACAGTTATGATGCAGTTAGGATCAAACTAGATTGCAATTTCAAAGAAGCTTTTTAGTTTTTGAGACACTGAATCAAACATGTGAACTGTCCTGAGTTCTCTAAATAAACCCATTTTGTAATGGATTATTCCTCAAATACATATCTTACAAAATGTAGCTTTTTTCCACCTACAGTTTATCATTACTCAGTATAAATTATACAGCAGAAAAATATACAGGATTCAAATAACAAGTGATAGTTGAAAATGTACATGTTTATCTTAACACAGATATTATTACCCGTTAACACATCAGCATTACAAATATCACAGTCTGAATTAAAGATTGGGTAAAGAAGCTGATTATTTACAACTACCAGTAATACAATTATTATTTCTCAAGGGACTGGAACTCCTCTTTCCCCCCATTTTTTATATATTGTTTTGACAAAAGATTCAAATATGGTGAAGATAAATGTAAGTCACAAAGGAACGGATATCTGGAATCATCTGGGTTTACTCAACATAATAGTGGCGACAGAGAAAAAAAATCTTTTCCTCAGTGATCAGGAATTCTGGAACTGTGGTATTGCATAAAATAAAAGAACAGAAAAAGGCCCGTTTTGATACTGTGTCTTGTTTTAATCACAAACTTAACTGATGGAAAATTATCATTCAATCCTCTCACCCAACAATTACTAACTTCTATTCACATCCAACCTTCATGTTGTTGGGAGCCAATGTTGACAGACAAAGCAGTAAAGAACTCAGGGAGCTGGGAAGAAGAATCAGTGGCAATGTGGAAATACAGTAGCGCACACTTTATCTAATGAAATTGAATATAATCGCTTATAGATTAAACAAGCAAGTATAGTATTAAAACATCCTCTCAGAAAAGCTAAAAGCAAAAAGAAAGAAGATGAACATTGTAATCTTTTTTACTCAGCTTCTCCTGCTTACTTCACAAAATATTCTGTTTCCAGTTGCTTTATGAAAAAGTACACACACCTGCAAGGACTAATGCTCAGTGAAATGCAAGACCAACATGGAACTAAAACTTAAAAATACATGGTTATTGAAATATGTTATATTCCTTGCTGCAGCTTATGGGAAACTTGTGACTACAAACCTTTACACTTTCTATTTAATGAAATATAGAGTTTTTGAATACCAGATTAACCACCCTGTGCTTCAGGAACAGACAAATCACTGTGAGCTTCATATTAATGTCAAAACAGACTTGGAAAGCAAGTGTTTCAAATGCATGAAGGGAATAGCTCCATAACACTGCATACAACACTTATGACTGAGATTATATGAATGTGAAGGGGAAAATATTTTAGTGAATAGCTTCCTCTCTGGGGATAGGACATTCAGTCAACCAGCAACCTGGTCTCTTGGTGCCAGCTTCAGTACTCTACTAGCAATGAAGATGCACCCTTTAGAGTCATCATGTCTCTGCAGCATTAGTGGTGTGTATAGAATTATTGAGGAGGAATGAAGCTAACCCCATACATTAATGGGAGCCTCTCCATGCATTCAGAAAGGAAAGATTGAAGAGGAATATTCTATGAATAACAATAATCAAGGTAAAATTATTAAATGTCACAGTGAGGTCATGGAGTGGCTTTAAATGAAAATACTGAATATGAAATCCACCAGCTAAGAGTCTGGGACACAGTGATGTAGGGGTTTCTAAATTTGAACTGAAAAGGATGTTACAAAGTCATTAGGGTGCCAAGCTACATATCCTGACCTACAACCAGTTCCAACTATACTTCAGAATCACAGTGTTTCATCTGGATTAAATGTTGAGTGTGTGCTTCAATCTTGAAATGAAATGATGTCCAAATTATGGACTGCTTTGGGTGACACAATGGATCTAGAAGAATTTTGGCTTGCAATCTATAAGATAGTTTTTTTAAAAGATCCTTCATCTACTCTATGTAATCAACTAAACCAGGTGAAATTCTTTCCAGAGTTCAGCTGTGACACTGGAAACCTTTTTTTAAACACCAATCTTTAGGGCTTGGTTTACATATTAAGTTCTTGGCTTGTCACCTTTTACAGTATGTCAGAAAAGAGAACATTTCATCCAGAGACTCTGAAGAGATAGATGGTATATAGCATAAATCACCAATATAATGCAATACAATTATGTGCCCTAACAGAACTTATGTTAGCCATGGTATTAATATGCAGATAATACCCATGCCATAAGCATCCATGCATAGGGTAAGGGTCATAATACATTATAAGCCAGAAGAACACAAGGAATATATTGACCTTGTAATTCCGAGTGCAGCAGAAGTTATCAAAGGTATCAACTGGTTCCCCCTGAGGATCTCTCCCTCATCACACTTGATGAGATACAGGAAGACACACAAAAGGAACAGACTGGAGAGCTCCCTTACTATAGTCGATCAGGTGCGTGTAGATGAACAGGCTTCAGGAGAGAGGCTCCTTGTACTAGGTGATTCATTTATTAGACATACAAAGGGATGGATATGTGATGCACATGATAACCATATGGTGACTTGCCTGCCAGGTGTAAAGGTTGCAGACATAACCAGACATCTAGATAGTTTTTTAGAGAAAACTGGGAAGGAGCCAGTGGTCATGGTACATGTTAGAACCAATGATGTCGGGAAGGCCAAGCGGTCAGTCCTGGAAGCCAAATTCAGGTTGTTAGGAAGAAAATTGAAGTCCACAGCTTCCAAGGTTGGTTTGGTTTATGAAGATGCGGTGATGGCCAGAATCCTTGGTGCAGTTCTGCACATACACACATGATGCATGCACACACATCGGCTGCAGCCTTTTCTCTGAAATTAAAGTTTTCCTATTCCTCCCTCAGGTTCTGAGACTCCTTAAATATTCTTTTAGATCTATGGAAGCCTTGGGGGATTTGGGATTGAGGGAGGAAGCCTTTCATGATGGAAAATTCCACCAATTGAACACAATCTTCTTTTCCTTAAAGACTTTTCTGTATCAAGACTAGGTTTGTGTCCTGTAGAGTAATAGCAGAAGGCAGAGATAGGCTATCTCAAATACTGAATTTTCAATATTTGTAGCAATGTATCTGTGATGTCATACATGCATTATCTAATAGGAAACTGATTTCAGTTTATCACCAAATCTGAAGTTTTTGAACAATTTTGAAATCAATTATTTTCTAAAAGCTGAATGCTGCTATTTGAATTCTTGTTTTTCTAGGTATTGATTGATGGATTACACTAAAATTTTAAGTTTGGCAAAATCCCTATTAAAGAATATTTTATAAGACTAAATTCTTAGTTTTATTTCCTGATAAGTTTTTGCTTTGATAGGTTTCTTTTTTTAAAAAAAAACGTATATAGATACTTCCATTGATTTGAAGATACACTATACTGAAATAATTGGCTTTTTATTATGCAAAACATTGCAAATGTATCAGCATGACCAACAAGTGGTATTTGCTGACCCAGTAGATTGTTTTACCACTGCTATGCTCTTTCAGTAATTTGGTCCCAGGGCAAACTTCAGGCTTAGCAAATGAGAAGCCATTAATCAAAATGATGATGCTTATCATCATGGTGGCAGTTTCCTAGTGATAGGGACGGAAGAGCATGTCTCAAAATCAAAATATATTATAAGCAGACCCAAATATGCTGACAGGGTACAGGATCAGGTTAACCTAGCAAAACTTGGCATAACAGCTGGGACTCGGCACGATATCTTAACAGCTTGTGGGTGCCAGTCTATGAGGTGTCGTTTTGCTGAGAGCAACATATGGCAGCTAGCCAGTAAAAAGGAACCAGCTTTGAACTAGGAACATAGGGTCAAGTCCTTCTAGGCTTTGGAGGCCAAATGGCTATAAGCCAAAGAACATGAGCTGATGAACAAGCACATGTAGGCACATGTATGCATACTAAATACGTCAGTCTTAGATCATGCTTACGATACAGAAAACTATATAATCATCATCGATAACCATTACTCCTTTGTCCAGGACCGCAGGGCAGATGTGCCTGTGCCATGTCTTGGAACCTTAAGGGGCTCTTGGACCCTTAAGCTAAGATGCCTACTAACCTATTCTCTGTACTGTATGTGTTCTGTGTTGTATCTCTGTATGCCTTTAATAAACCTTTGCTATATAACTAACTCAGCGTGGCAATTTTGATGAACCATCAATGCTGCATTGGCAATCTATACTGGTGCATTGACAATTTATAACAAACCACCTAAATCCCAATTTTAAGGTACATTTTTGACTTTAACACTAGATTCTGATTATTCAGAGTTGTAGTTTGCCATTCTGGCAAAAGCAACAGAAATTTCCATTATAAATTTCTGATCATGCATCAAGCCCTCATAACCAGAGTGGATCAAATTGATTTAAAATTTAAAACATGAAATATTTTAATGATTCATTTTTTTTAATTGAATAACTGGGGTAAGGAGTATAAAATGACAGGAGAGCACAATTAAAGAAAATTCTGCTGGAGTTTTGGGTGAGAGACTCTTTTACTATGTGTTGATATGATTCTGTAATTGTTTGAGCTTTAGTCAATTAAATACTTACAAAGATGTTACTTAATTGAGAGTTAATTTTCCTTAATATACTTTTGTAATTTTTATTATTTGTAACATTTATTCTGAAGCACTATATTAATTTTTGTACTTATAACTTCTATTTAATTAATTAGATTGTTTTAGTTATTTTCTCTTGAACAACAGTGTCTAAGAGGTGACATGATTGAAGTTTATAAAATCATACACGGTGTGGACAAAGTAGATAAAGAAAATCTGTTTTCCCTATCGCACAATACTAGAACTAGGAGGCACTTCATGAAACTTTTGGGTGCTAGATCTCAAACAACTAAGAGAAAGTACTTTTTCACCCAGAGGATCACTGGTCTGTGGAACTCCCTACCAGGAGAAGTGGTGACAGCTGTCAGCCTTGACAGCTTTAAGACAAGATTAGACAAGTTCATGGAGAACAAAGGTATCAACTATCATTATGGATGCCTAAGGACAACCTCCGGGTTGGAGAGATAGGTAGGATATCTCTTAATGCCATTTGCAGGGTATCATAAGCAGGGTATCATAAGCAGGTGCTTGGGAATACCATGAAGCAAATAGTGAGCCGCTGTGTGAGACAGAATGCTGGAGTGCATGGGCTGTGGCCTGTTCCAGCAAGGCTGTTCTTATGTTATTATATTAAGTTTTATAGTTACAACTTTTAGATATTCAGTAGATTGAAAATAATATAATAACACACATAAATACAGTATCTGCTTTCTTAAGCCTGTTCAATAAAAGGAAGAAAAAGTATAGATTTTCTTGGACATGCAGTTTACCCATCTTACATGAGGCAAAGAAGTTAAAACACTATTCTCAACCTTATTTTGGCCATGGCCATAAACACAATATGAAAGAATGATAGGTTGAATCAGAATTGTATAAATTGCATAATGAAACTTATAAGGTGATGTGTGATGAATTATTCCCAATCTGTGTCCTCCTTTAAATGTGCTAAGAGACTCAAGGATCTGTATGACTCTCCCCTCCAACACACATAATTGCTAAGTTACATAATATTCAGAACATGAGAATAAATAGTGCAGGGTGCAAAATATTCCTCTGGTTCATAGTGGACTTAACCCTTGTTGGAATAACTACCAGCTGTGACAAATGCAGGCTTGTATCCGCCACCCACCCTTAGTGGTCTATAAAGCTCTGTAGGATTCATGGGAAAATGTCCAAGCATTAGACTCTCCAAATGCAAATCAAGTGTAAGAGGTAAAAGAGGGCAATCTTATCTGGTACTTCTCTCCAGAAAAAAGTTGGTGCCAAGAAGATACCATTAGTTCTTCATATTCTGGATCTTGGAAACGAATAAAATAAACATGAATCCATTTCTGAAATTCAGGAAGGTAACTACACTTAGTGAGTACAAAAAATAAACTGCCAATAATTTTGTCACAGGCCTTTTCTGCATCAAGACAAATAATAGTAGCCTGTTCAGATCTCTGAAAAGATCATGCAAAGCAACCAAATCCATTGCCAAGGTCAAATTATGAGTACCCTGCTGACCTTTATGAACCCAACCTGGTTGCAATGTATTGAGGTTGTAATTACCTTTGTGAAGCCCATCGGCTAGTACAATATTTAAGATTTTAACATAAACATTTAGTAATGAAACAGGCCTACAGTTTGGACAGGAAATGTGATCTTTGTCTGGCTCAAGAATCACTGTGATATTGGCATCATTCAAGGAGGAAGGCCCTGTTTTCATATATCTCATTGTAAACTCAATGCAATGTTGGGATCAAAAAGTCTGAAAATGTCTTATACCATTCAATAGGAAACCTATCTGGTCCTGGAGGTTTTATGGTATTTATATTCATAATCTGTCTTTGCCATGTATAGACAAAAACAAAGGAAGAGGCTGTTGTAGCAAATCTAGGCAGGATAGAACAAGATGAAGGAAAAAGGTTCAAGATTTTGTTCGTCAAATTCTCTGCTTTTACATTATAAATCTGAATAAATCTATAGAACTGTTGATTTATTTCCATAACAGGGCTATATATTTGGGTTTCCCCCAAATTTCTGCTTTTTTGTTGTCTAAGGATCTTGCCTGGTCTCTCACCACTTTCCTGATAGGACTGACACAGACTCATTAAAACATATGCTGACCACTCTGAGAGTGTATTATTTAATTCGTATTTAACATTTTGCAAGTCCTGATAAAGACTGAGTATGGGAAATGCTGCAAACTGACTTCACAAGATTTTCATCTTATTTTTCAAAGTTGCATCATTCATTACTCCGAGTTTCTTCTTTTGAGAGTACAGGCAAGAATTTTCTCCCTTATAAAAACTTTAGATACTTCCTACTCTGCAATAAAAATGTAAGTTGATCCTCCATTGATATTAAAGTATTCTAATAACTTATTTAACATTTAAGTTTTATCTCATTATCAAACAAACATTAAAACATCAATTACTGGGGTAATCTAAACCAGTCTGGAGGCTGAATGGGACATGGGAACACGGTCAATTATTATCACATATACAGTGCACATTTTATTTAATCTCAGACATCAAAGAGGCTGAAAAAAGAAAATAAGAAGTCAGAAACAATTATGACACACCAAAGAGAAAAACTTGTAATCTATATCATGGTGGGTGGTAAGATACATGAAGGATCAATAGGATCCGATTCAGCCATATAGGCCATAAGTCTTTACGTGGGTGGGTGTGGATGTATGGGTTGGCGTTCCCAGTTTTAGATAGGTGTACACACTATCTGAATGACAGGATATCCCTTAGTGCAGTAAAGGCGAACCTTTTAGAGACCAAGTACCCAAACTGCGATTCTAAACCCACTAATTTCTTGCAAAGTGCCAATACAGCAATTTAACCTGAATACAGATGGCTGTTAAGGGGCGATGTCAGGTGCCCACAGAAAGGGCTCCGACTGCCACCTTTGGCACCCATGCCATAGGTTCGCCAACACTGCTTTAGGGTATCATTAAACTCTCCTCAAAACAATAACCATACTTTATATTAACCAGATAACTGAAACACTGATGGAACATGTCTGAAGAATCCACATTTGGACCATGAACATTAGCCACAGCAATAACATAATTAAAGAATTCAATAACCAAGATGAGAACTCATCTGTGTCAGTGAAAGCCTGCTGAACTTGGAAGGAAACACACTAATAAATCAATATTGCCACATATTTAGATTGATAAAATGGAACTGTAACATAAACATATCCCACTCAATCCATACATAAGAATTTGCATTAAAAGAATTTCTTGCAGAAAACATAATAATAGTAAGTTCTTCCAATTCAGATAGAGCAATTTTTGGATTGCAAACCCTTAACATTCCAAGGTATTACATTAAATACAACAACTGAAAAGAATACATCCACTTCAAACTACTAAACTACAAACTAAAAACAAAATTACATATTATATAATACAGACACTTTACATGGTATATACTCATTACAACAATGGCACAAACTATCATTAAATGCATACCATATAAATGTTATTAAGACACTAAAAATTACCTTAAAGGTCCTACCTGCGATGCCCTAAGAAACAAAAACAGTATATAAAAAGGAAACAAGAAAGAAAAAAGAAAAAAACTAAAAAGGGAGAAAAAATCCCAGTGCTTTTGAGTAAAATTACACCAACATTTTTGGTGCTGGCCCACCTGTCCTATCTGAATTCAGATCTTTAAAACAATTCTGGCTTACAAAAGTGGGCTATTGTGTTTCTTTATCAATAACTGACCAGGAAATGGTCTGGTATTGCTCACATCATCATTTTCATCTTGCCAGGAAGAAAAGGGACGCCAAATTTAACATAACAAAGGCAGCCTGGATGTTGACAACACCAATGGCAGCAGTGAAGATGGTCTACAAAAGTAATCTAAATACCTAGAAGAAAAGTATCTTTCAGTTTAGCTATGTGCACTCAAGTACATGTCTTGCATCTGGATGATACTGAATTGTGGGGAGATTCTATTTGATAGATATGCAATACTAGGATAGCAGTCTTCATGTGCAGACTTCTGGTCCTCCAAAGTAGCAATTTTCACATCAATCAGCCGAACTCAGATACTGACCCACACTTGCAACTGTTGGGATCGTCTTCTGATAAACAGAAAGCTGTGATCAAAGATGTCAGACCCTGTAAGTTGATGAAAAATGCAGTGGCAGGTGGCATCTGTGAACAATGCTGATGACTCTGTGCTTCACGTTGTTTTCTCCTTCTCTATATATCCTTCTCTATATCATTCTACTGTTTTGCCCCAAGATCTGCCACAAAAAAACCACTGCTTATTTTACAGCCTATTATGGCAAACTGCTATGGCCCTCAATAAATGCAAACTGAGAATGCAAAAAACATAGTCCATTATCTTCTGTAGGCACAAGTGGTAGCAGTCATCAAGTTATTTCTGAGGAAGGATTGGATTGACTGAAATCAAGGTGATTTAAATTAAAGCCAATTTAAATTAAATCCTGGAGCAGAGATGGATGTATTAAATATGATTTAAAGTCCTGCTCTAAAATTCATATCTTTGCTGAACAAGCATGCATATTAACTTTCCAATATCAAGTAAAACAGACAGCTTGCATTTATGGAGCTTATGGAATAAAGTATAACTTCTCTGACTGCATCCCAAATGCAAAATTATACTTTCTTAGAAAAACTCAGACTTTCCCTTTATAGAGAAGGAAAATTTAAAAAAAAAAACCTGGAGGCTAAAATTGTAACATTTCTGTTTCACTTTTTCTCACAGAAATTTCTGTTTCACTGTTTCTCACAGCAATTGTCTGTAGGGAAAATATGCAATGGATTTACCTACAAACATCAAAAGAACTTTCCATAACCAAGGGATGATTCTTAAGTTATTAGCCAAAAGAATGTATTTTGATGAGCTGAAATAAACATTTGCTAGTTTGCATAAGCACAAATATTACAAATGTGAGGTCAGAACACACTGCAGAACTCAGTTAGGTGTAAGGTATAAAAAGGCTGGCCCATGCATGCTATGTTCTATGGATGATTCTGGGGTTATAGCATATTTTGGATCCTATAGATTAGCCCCTGAATACAGCCAACATCATCATAATTAACGACAACAACAACAACAAAACCCTAATAAATACAGTATACAGTTGTCATTTACTCAGCTTAATTTTACAATTCGACCATTTCCCCAATGGGTGTGTTTTCTGAAGAAAAAAAAAACCCTTCAAATTGACAGTTTAATTTTCTTATACAATTTGCACAGCCATGATTCTGTTTCAGAAGTGCCGGGCACTATTGTTTCCTCTACAAAGAAACTTTTGATAAATTTCTGAAGAATGTAAGGTTCCTGCAGCACAATTTGAAAACCACAACTTCTGCATAATAATTATTAGCTAACTTTTCCTTTATGGAAGTGTTTGAAGATTTTAAACAAGATGACACTGAAGATTATTGCAAAATTTAGCTAGAAAATACAACCAAAAAAATCAGAATTTACTCTGGATAATAGAAACAGACTACATTAAGAAATAAAGTTGGAAACAACTGGAGTTTATACAGCTACCCCAATTCTTTTCTTTCCACAATGCTTTGTACATTTCAACATTTCAAAATTACTAGAAGCATGATTTGTGAAGTATGATTTGTGAAACAAAAAAAATTATGAAATCCTCAATAAAAATTGCATAATATAATAAATTCCAATATAAATCCATCAATATAAATTGCATAATTTTTAAGATAAAGAACTTTTCAAAGAATGAAGGGAAACAAATATTTAAACCCAGACATAAGAGGAGGAACCATGTGGCCATTACAAAACACAAATGCAAGATGAAGTTACAGGTGATACATTTAAAGGCCACAAATAAAAAAAAATTGCAAGCTTTCGTGGACAATATCTACTTCTTTAATGCAAGTATCCAACGTCCAAATATGACAATATGTGATTTGCCAGGAGGTAAATCTTAGATGTCAAGTGCTTGGCAAGATGATTTTCACCAGGCACGTCTGTCCTGGATGAGGCAATAAGCGGGAGTGCCCTTGTAAAGTTGTATATGGAGCAGAGGATTGGGTTTCACATACCAGTCCTTAAACAAAGGGGCATAGATCATGTAGACCAGGCATGTCCAAACTTTGGCCCTCTAAATGTTTTGGACTATAACTCCCACAGTCCTTTGCCATTGGAAATACAGGCTTGGAATCCTAGGAGTTGTGGTCCAAAACATCAGGAGGGCCGAAGTTTGGACATGCCTGATGTAGACCTTTGCCCCCCCCCCGCACTTTGTTTGAAAGAGTGGGATGTGAAACACAGTCCTCTGCTTTAGATACGTGTTCCCACCAAAATTGACATCATTCAAAACTTAAATAGTCTCAAATCTAAACAAAATTGATGGGACATAAAACAGCAAAAATTTAGCTGGCTCAGCTACACTTACAATGGTTAAATTTCTTCATTTTCTATGTACAGTGGACCTTCGTATAACAAACGGTTTGTATAACATAAAATCTGTACAACATAAAAAATTCTGGATAGGGGAAATGTGCTTAACAGAATTGCCTATGGGGCGAATCCATACAACATAAAAATGGTAGTGATTAGGGATTACTCTGTTTTCAATGCATTCCTATGGGAAATTTGTATAAAGGGAAATTTGCTTAACAGAATTTCATTTGGAACAAATTAATTCCATTATACAAGGCACCACTGTAATTTATATTCTGGCCATGGCCTCAAATCCTACCCCCTTCCACTCCTTGATTTCCATATTACACATTCTAATTATGGGTTTCACTTAAGTATAAAATCTACCATTTTTTCTTATGCTTTTGAAATGACTGAATATCACTAGGTGAAATCTTGTTGAATGGTGCAGTAGGTCCTAAAGCAGGCCCTTTGAATCAGACAGGATTTGGTGAATGAACTTCTCTATAATGTCCACT
Organism: Phrynocephalus forsythii; assembly: GCA_029282475.1. Classification (NCBI taxonomy): domain Eukaryota; kingdom Metazoa; phylum Chordata; class Lepidosauria; order Squamata; family Agamidae; genus Phrynocephalus; species Phrynocephalus forsythii. The sequence goes on along the minus strand of JAPFRF010000006.1, from coordinate 48,546,209 downwards.
GATTTAAATGGACCTTTTCTAGTTGTGACTTAATTTAACATAATAAGTAGCAAACACAGAAGGCCCATTAAAATCAGTGAAACTTATAGATGGTTTGATTCATCAAATCCCTACCAATTCAGTAGGCCTACTTGAATGTAACTTATTGTTCAACAATAGGATTTCAGCACCTTCTAAACTTTTGTCAGTCCGTACATTCTGTGGCAGAGAAGAATTGTAACAGATTAAAAATATTTGTAAAAATACCCTGTGTTATTTTGTAGTTAATACAATTTTAACATCACATACCTAGCTTTCTAAATGATGCAACTCTCTAACAATAAGATATGTAATAGAGAACAGTACATATTAAAAATCATGAACAGATGTACAATTACTGCTGAAAAAGAACTGACATTATCTATTTAATGTTTGAATGTCTGGCCCATATCAATAAACGTGCATTTCCTGAAATAACCTTTACAAAGGAAGCACAGAGAAACATTTTTAGCTATGTTTTCTGTTTTTTCATTAAAAATTCCACAATGGACATGTAAAGTGCACATGCTAAACAAATAAGACATCTCCATTTTGAATGTGATACATTAAGGACCAAACCTCTTCTAAATTGTTAAATGCAAGAAAGTATCCCCCGGTTTTTAGAATAAGAGAACAGAGAAAGTAAATGCAATGGCTGATCTTCCATGTAATCAAATAACATCTTGTCATTTTTTTTCAATCAATGTAAGCTGTAGTTCTATTGCTTGAACCAAGTCAGCACAGACACCACATCAGTAAGACTGTACAAAGAAGTTTTTGTAGCATTTCAATGCCAACATGTAGAAGAATGCAAAAGTTGCTGATTTATACCTTTGCACACACAGTTTAAATAAAGCTTAATAGCCAAAATAAGTAAAGAAGACGGCACTGAACCTACCTGTGTCACCATACTTTGCATGTATGGTGCCGGATGCTGCTGCTGTTGCTGCTGCTTTTGCTGAGCAGCACTTTCTATTGCTACTTTTGCTACAGTACTTGGATCTGTTCCAGCTGGCACAGCAACCATAGTTGCACTGCAGCCAGCCTTGTTAGGGTCACTGATTGTAACAATTCTAACTCCTACTTTATTTGGAATTCCTGGAACAGTCTCCCTATCATTATCCTCTGCTGGTCTCTTTACAGTTTTGCATTCTGCTGTGCCATTTGTTGACCGAACATCAGATGACAGGGTGGCCAGGGACCCACGAGGTCCTGAGTGCGAAACTGCTATGATTTGATGCCCCTGTATAACAGAGGCCGTTGACTGTGGCGAGACAACTACACTTGGGCGTTGCTGAGGCACATCTGAATTCAAACTTGAAGCTAGAGGTCCATTGGGTACATCGGTATTGGTACCACTAAGTTGAGGGTTTAACAGTTTTGAAGCCTCTTGTGTACTGCTTACAACAGATGTAGTACCCAAACCTAATACAGGCCCATTGGAAAACCTTTCTCCTTGATCACCTTTGGCAGCATCTTGTTGAGTGGCATCCAAATTCCCTTGTTCGACTGGAGAAATCTCACCATTTCCTACATGATTGGAAGTTTTGTGATTTGGAATGTTTTTGCTTAAATGGGAACCATCGCCTTTTTCAAAGTCACAGATTCCATTAAGGAGGGGCTTCCTCAAATCACTTTTAATTTCCTGCATGTCTGGTTGTTCAAAGTTCTGCTTTCCAAGAGCTCCGTTCTCACCAAAGTCTAATGATGGTCCGTTACTGACCTGTGAGAACTGATTGGCCTCATTCTGAGTTTTCCCTGAGTTAGCTGGAGGTAGACTGGAATCATGCTTTCTTCCATTTAGAAGACTTCCCACCTGCATTTCAGTTTCTTTTGCATTGCCATTGCTGGTGTTTGCTGCTCCCCTTCGACAAGAAGGGTTCTCCATGACCTCAATTTTGCGTTCGTGAATATGTAAACCTGTTGCCTCCTTTGCCTCTTCTTCCTTTTGGCAAATAATTTTATCTCCTTTGAATGGGGGAGCAGTAGCAGAACATGTCGACTGTCCAGCTAGAGGTGCCTGGGTGGGTGGAAGTGCTTGCACCTGAAGCCCAACTCCTCCTTGTGTTCCACTCATTGTAATTCCAGCTGGAGCGATGATCTGAGCAGCATTTCCCTGACTTACAGTTGCAGTAGCAAAACTAGTATTTGGCACAACTGTTATGGTAACTTGATTGCCAGAAGTCCCTTGGAAAATGGTTGCTGGACTATTTGAGATCAACTGGCCTGGCAATATTTGTAAATTAGAAATGGGAACTGTTTGTACTGTTCCTTGAGGCTGGATTGTACTCTGGACCAACTGAACATTTTGCTGTCCAACCAACAGTGGCTGAGCTGAAGACTGCCCTTGAACTCCAAAACTTGTTGCCTGGTTGTTAGCCACCTGATAAACCACCTGAGGGCTTGGAGCTCTGGTATTGTTTGGAGGAGGAATCTGTGGTGCTGGGAGAATAAGTTTACCACCCGGAGTTGAAGGGCCTCGTTTTGGAAGCAACAACTGCTTTATGAGACTGGATTCACTAGAGGGGGGTTGGCCTACCCCAGGGTTACTTGGCTGGGACTGAACTTGCATTTGTATTTGTTGCTGCTGTTGGACTTGCATCTGGGGCTGGGGCGGGGCTGGTGAATGCTGCTGCTGTTGCTGTCTCTTCACAGAAAGCATCTGGCTTACAGTGGGAGGGGGACCTTGTGTCGGAGAGGTGAGAGGTGGAGATGATATTACTGTAGGAACTTGGTTATTTGAAATTGGTCCTGGAGATGGAGAGGATGTTGGAGTTAGGTTTGACTGCCCACCTAACTGGACAGCTTGACCTGCTGGGAGTGAAGCTGGATTTGTAAGAACAATTTGGTGAATGGCTGGTGCATATGTTGGACCTTGCTGGGCTGGTTGGCTGACAATTACAACACTTTGCTGAGGTGGTGGAGGTGGCTGTTGCTGTTGCTGCGGTGACCCTTGCATGGGTTGTTGTACCACTGTTGTGGGACCTGGCTGAGAAGGCAAAGGCTTTGGTGCAATGTTCTGAAAACCTACCCTAGGTGTTGGTGGATTCTGGACACCAGCAATTGTAACCACTTGTCCAGCTGCAACTTGGAAACTCTGAACTGTAGTAGCAGAAACAATATTGGATGCGGAGGTTGTGACATACTGCTGAGGTGCTATGATGACTGTGTCTTGCTGTTGGTTACCAGCTGGGGACTGCTGAGATGATGATTGTACTGGCTGTGATGATGTGGTAATGAGCTGCTGACTCTGGGAAATTGATGAAGTGCATGCTGGTATATTCTGTACCCGGCCAAATATATGACCCTGAGGGACAGCTTGTTGAATTACTGTAACAGGAGTGCCTGAGGTTATTTGTCCAGGTACCACTGCATGTAAAGGGGACTGCTGAATTACAGGTTGATGAAGCAAAGTCTGAGAGCTGACAACAGTAACAGATGGTTGTGGTCCTGCACTGCTAGAATTTTGATTTGAAGTCTGTGCCCCACCTCCTACAGCAATAGTAACAGGAACAGTAGACTGGGGGACAGTGCTTTGTATTACTGTGGCCTTCACTACTTCACAAGAGATTGGAGCTTTATTCTGTATGACAGTCACGGGAGCATTCTGTTGGGGTGGCTGTGAATTGAAGGGTTTTGTGGTATCCTGGAAACAGTCTGCACCACTGTAGGTGCACCCTGAATGGGAAAGGACATTTGTGTTGCAGTTACAGTTGAAGACTGATTGGTGACAGAGGTCCTCTGGAAATGGTTTCCTCCACTTGGCAGACCATGTGGGAGTCCTGTTGACCAAAACAAAAAAACAAGCAAGCTGAAGGTGGGGGCATTCAAATTAATTAAAAATAACATTTCAAGTAGTGCTATAATGTCTATAGATGGGTATTTATTCTTGAAGCAAACCTTTGGTCACAGATTTTGTACATTCTGGAAATAATTGTTCAGGCAAATATCTTTCAAGGAAACAGCATCCAACTGTTTCTCCCACAGATCTTATTCATTTAGGGACCATCACTGCTATGACTGATCCCAAGTGAATACTCATTGAGATAATTAAGCAGACGCTTTATGGCACTATTAGAGCTTGTGTCATAAAATTAAAGATTGGGATTTATATTATCTGGCAAAACCAGTCAACCAATAATGAATCCAGAAGTTAAATCTGATAAACAAGAAAACATCAAACAAAGCAGTATTCAAACTTAATGAAAGACTCACTTAAATCCTGTAACTTTGCCATGCATTTGGAAGCAAAATGGCATGGCATTCAAAAACTTCTTGCTGGCAATTAATGACCTGCTCCTGGGATTCTCAGGGGCGTACAAACCGGATGTTTTGGCAAACACACCCAGATCCAAAGGAACTTGGATACCAGCTACAAGTAACTGAATGCCATGCCATTTTACTTCTGTTTGTGGAACAAAACAACTGGATTTCAGCTACTGCATTTAGCCACTTGGTTCCTAGCACCAGTTCTAAGAAAGATCTATCTACAGGTCAAGTCACACCTTAGTCCATCATATTTAAAGGAAAGCATACTCCAGCCTTTATCACTGGGTCAAGAGAGTAAGGGTTATGTGGAATTTGAACCTTCTACCTGCCATGAAGACTATCACAGAAAGAGGAAGTCCGAGCTTACTTCATTCATCAGTCAAAGGAAACAAAGTTCCAGTGAGTGTGTTTCCCATATTCCTCACCCTACAAGAACTATCTCAGCTCTAATGTTGCCTTTCTCTTTTTCCCCTCAAATCTTCCCAACTTAAGTTGTACCATGTGTAGGCAATGAAAATGGCAACTTTTCAAAGAATCAGCTATGTTAGTCTACACAAATTTCAGGTAAAACCAAATAAATACCAAACAAATAAACAAAACAAAAACAAAAGCAAAAAAAAACTGTAGCATTTTAAAGACTGTTATTCTTTAATGTAAGCATTCATGGATCAAGCCTCACAATTTTTGTTTTTCTTTTTTGTTCTTTGTTTTTATTATTGTCTCAGACAACTGTTACTGTAATATTTGCATCTTGCCCTTTAGAAAAATGATTTTGCAGCATGGCATTGTATAGTACGTATGTGACACAAAGCAATCTTCCCCTACTTTCATTTAGAGTGATATGTTTATTTTCATAACTATTTGTCATGTGTGACAGCATGAGTACGTCTATCTTGCACGCAGCACCTGCCTCCCTAACAAGCCCAGAAAGAACAGGTTGTGTATCTGAAATAGTACGTCTTCAGGTGGTCATCTGAGAACTTGCATTTATAGCTCTCGTACCTATGCAGAGACACACTGAGAACATTCCAGAACTGAGTAGCTTCTGGGGGGAACCCTGCCTTCACCTCCAACACATTCATGCTTAGTTTAATGCACCTCTGTGATGCCACCTCAGTTCTGAGTCTGACACAAACAATGGCAGCAGAAATCAGAAGGCAAGTGGTTGGGTGGTGAGTTCACAGATGACAAGCTGAAGAATCACAGTAAGCCATAAACAACCTGTTTTTCTTGTGTGTGTGTGTGTGTGTGTGTGTGTGTGTGTGTGTGTGTGTGTGTGTGTGTGTGTGTGTGTGTGTGTGTGTGTGTGTGTGTGTGTGTGTGTGTGTGTGTGTGTGAGAGAGAGAGAGAGAGAGAGAGAGAGAGAGAGAGAGAGAGAGAGAGATAAATAAAATAAAATAAAATAAAATTAACAGAATAGAAAGATAAAATAAAATAAAATAAAATAAAATAAAATAGATAGATAGATAGATAGATAGATAGATAGATAGATAGATAGATAGATAGATAGATAGATAGATAGATAGATAAGGAAAGAAGAACTGCTATTTTGAAGGCAGCATTACTCCATAAATGTATGTCAAGTTTGTAATGGGAAAAGAATGTCAACAACTGTGACCATGTTGCTCCCTTACAAATGTGCAACAGAGGAATTCTTCAAAGAAACACTGTAGAAGCAGCTCTCCCTCTAGTGAAATGGCAAACTATGCTAATTGGTAAGTTACAACCCACCTTGTAATTCTTTCAAAGGACATACAGGTAATCCTTATTTAGGACCTGAGTAACAAACAAATAAATGTGGAGTTTTTTGAAAACCACAGGCCCTCTGTGTACAAAAGATCAATGCTCCCCTGACATCTACAGTGTGGCAAGTCAACTCCAAAGAAAATGTTCAATACAACTACCAGAAGGGTCACCTCTTAGGTAACTACATATACATTATACGAGGCCACCAGTTCAAAAAGCTTGCTAGTGAGCTGGGGGAGCAGCATGGATAACAACCACAATGTCACCTTGGGTTTGGCAGAAGGTTTAGTGTCTTTCAAAACCTTTAGAATGGTTTCACCAAGAAATGAGTGAATAATTATTGTTGTAGTAAGTTAACGTGCTGATAAAGCACCATAACTGCCAATGAAATCTCAGTGAAAAACAGCCAAAACCCTTTCTATGCAAATACATAAAATATTTTCAGTCTTTGTTGTTAAGGAAAGAGACTTCCTATTTTTGTGACCAAAATTCACACGCATGTCCCATTTTCCTCCTGAGACTTACTGGGTGAAGGCTTACACCACCCTTACAGACACTTTATGCAGGAAGCTGGAAGCATTCAAAATGTGGACATATAGACAAATTCTAAGGATGCCTTGGACAGCCAGAGTCACTAATGTGGCTGTAGTGCAGCACATGAATAAAAAAGTTATAAATCCTCAATACCATAAAGAGAATAAAATTGCAATATTTCAGACACATAATGCACAATAAGAAATACCATCAGCTGCAGGTTATCTTTCAAGGAAAAATAGATGGGAAGCATTGCCCAGGACGTAGAACAACATTCTGGCTTAAGAACTTAAGCCAATGGTCTGCAGTGAGAACAGCTGCTCTGTTTAGATAGATAGAATAGAATGTTTAGATAGCTTAGATAGAAACCAGTTCAAGGCTACTGATAACAACATTCTACGATGACATGGCACATGAAGATGACCAAAATTAACTGTCATTGGTAGAATATGTAGCTGAATTATAGAAAAACTGAGTTGAAAAGGACCAATAAAGCCATTGGGTCCAACCTCAATACAGGAATCCAAATCAAAGCAGATCTGACAGATGGTTATCTAGTTTTCTCTTGAATACCTCCTGTGTTGGGAGTGTTCACCAGCTCCTAGGGTAATTACTTTTACTGTTCTAACAATTAATTTTTCCCAATATTCAGCTGAAATCTGGCTTCTTGTAACTTCAACCTATACATGTCCATGCTTATAACTTCATTTGAAAATAGTCACAACCTCAAGGAGAAGCCAATGTTTGCTCACAAGCAAGTTGGGAGATGACACTGGTGAGAAGATGAAGGTCCACTGCTCATTTCTAGCTAGTTAAAAGGGACTGAAAAGTGTTGTTTACTTAGAATTGCCCCCAAAACAAAGTCAATGAAGAATGAGGCTCTGATTGAGACAGTAGTAAGCTGAGTTAATATTAAACATGGTGGTAAAGCATGGTACAGTGACAGAATGGGGAAACAAATAACCCTTTGGGCAATGTACTAAAGAGGTACATAGGGAGATACATTTATTCAATGCCTTCAATTCTCATTTCAATGCTGTGCACAGGACTACAAATAATGGCTTGTTCCTGGATTTCACCTTTGAACAGAGAGATGATCTCATCAGATGCCTGTCTAGAGACTTTGGCTGAGGCTTAGGATGAAATGCATCAGAAGTTAAGGTCATCTCTATAATGAAAGATGGGTCCATCATCAAAATCAAAGGAATAGATGGAATGGTAAACAACAATGAAGGCAAAAGAGCAGTCGATGTTTTTAATACCAAAGGTAAAGTAAAAGCTGATGTCAATGATGACATTTGCCTTGACTTCACTTTCTTCTCAGCTATCTTATCCTTACAATTTCTGTAATATTAACAGGAACTCTGATGAAGCCAAAGTAGAAGCAGTTCCAGAAAGTGGAGCTCCTGTTGAGCTGTTTGAAACTGAAACCATGGCTAATGTACGCAGGCAGTGTGAGCTGAAGAGATTTAAAAAGGTCAGAATTTTACAAATTCTAGATGAAGCAAGACATAACCAGTAGACTGAAAACAGATCAGCAACTTTAAAATATTGTTCCCATAAATAAGACTTTACTTAAGATGCTCTCTTTTAAAGGCCCAGTTTAATAAATCATTTAAAAATAGAGCAGAATGAGCAAGACACACAGAGAAACACACACACACATTTGGTACACTTCTTTAAAAAGAGTGGTTGTGGCTATATAAAGCAAATAGCAATACCCACCCCCAACGTACAGAAAAAAAAGGAAAAATTATATATGAGAGATATGATAAACCAAAGAACTACAGTACATACAAATAGCTACTCTATAAGATTAGAAGTTGGTATAACAGGAATGTTTTCAAAATGCTGCTGCTCAAACAGTAAATAAAAAGAAACTGAGGTACTGTATATATTTGAATATAAGTCTAGTTCTTCAGCCCTAATTTTAGGCTGAAAAAAGGGGCCCTCGACTTATATTTGGGTCAATACTTTCAGCCACTGAGGCAAGTGCTTGGGTCGGTAGCTAAAATTCATTTTAAACATTGTGCGGGGGAGCAGGCGTGCAATGTTTAAAATGACTTTTAGCCACCGAGGCACTTGCCTCGGTGGCTAAAAGTCATTTTAAACTTCACACACTGCTCCCCCAGCTCACAAAGGAGGAGCTGCCAGGCCCTGCTGCATTTCCCACCCTAGACTTATACTCGATTCAATAAGTTTCCATAGTTTTTTTACGTTAAATTAGGGGCCTCAACATGCTCGGGTCGACTTATACTCAAATATATACGGTAATTTCACTGAGACATCTTGGTGTTATGTGTATATCACAGGCGGAATCAAGGTTCCCAGCAAAACCAATCAATACTTGAATATCCCAGATGTGCCTCTGCACAAATGCAAAAGTGATATGTGTGGGTCAGGGACCATGAAGAATAGTAACCTGTAGGGAAATACAGTGCATGTGAACTTGAGATTTCTTCCCATAGCACTATTTGTGCACCAGTCTGAACATTGCACTACTCTGTGCTAGAATACTTGAACACACCCAATATTTTGCACTCTTGTGATGTAAATCAATGCATCATTGGAGGACAACATGCAACATTCACAACATATGAATACCTGCTGGTGAAGGAGATGGGGCTACTTCAGGAACAGAGTCAACCCGTAGAATAGGGGCTGAAGGTTGTTGTTGATAGTACATCTGAATAGGGAGTGGTATAGCCCTCCTTTTTACTCCTACCACATGAATATGTGCCTGCCCGTTGTTATTTGGATCCTCTACTCTTTTCACTGAGTGGTTTGGAAATACAGTTCTGTCAAACAGAAGCAAATATTTACATTATTGGCATCAATTATGTGGCAACAGATTTTGCTACTACTTTCACTTAATTTTTTGCCATTAAAAACCTTGCTTTGTCGGCAAGTATATTTCTTAAATACTATGTTGACTGTTGTCAGTCAGAGAGAGTCCTCCAAGCAATTGCTGGGCATTTCATTTCTTGTCCAGAGTGAGGATTTTTGAAATGGTGATTAAATCACTTCTTCCAGCCACCTTTGCTAAGAACAGAGTTACTCTCCACTTTGTGGAATCAGCTCATGTTTCAGGACCAAGAAAGAGAAGGCAGTGGCAACAGAACTGATATGGAGGAAAAGGGAGCCACAGCCACATGGGAAGGAAGGAAAAGAGTAAGAGAGAAAAGTGCTGAAGGTATAATAATACTATTAGCCCATGAAATTGTATCTGAAACATGGAACAGGGCAAGAACTAATCTCAGTCTACAAAGATCCAGCAGTACCGTCAGCGTAATGGCAAGCTAGGTTCATTTTTACAGACAAGAGTAGATTCAAAGGAAGCCTAGCTCCTCCCATGGCTGATGGTTAAAAGCTCTAGTTTTCAAAAGATAAAACAGAATTCCATACTGAATGTTTATTTAACATTTGTTCCTCCTTTACAAACAACTGCTGCATCTAAAATAATATAACATTTATTAATAAATGATTTTCTAAGAACACTTTCCCCTGAACTTTGACAATCAATACAAAACTGTAAAACATCCCAGGATCCCAGGATGTGGTTCATTTGAGGAATGGGTTCATCTTACCGAAGACATTTATAAAATCCAGTTGATGTCAGGATTCCACCTCGTGCAAGTTTACTGCAGGTGGAGAGGTACTCAGAATACATTTCGGCTCGCAAAACCGAGCAATCTGAATTCACCTCAAAATGGGCATTCAGCCTGAGGAAAGCAACAGGAAAAATAGGTAAGTACGATGACACAAACACAAGTGCCTTCCTGGTGGCTGTCTAAAAATAAATAAATCTCAGATTTTTGAATGAAGTGTGCTTTCTGTATACCTATTGACATGGAATCTTATTCACTATTCTGGATACAGCTTCAGACAAACCACTTGTATATGTGGTTAAGTGTACTACACCACATTCTTTAAAATATACAATATTCAGTGCTTGAACACAATCAAGTAGAAATAAATGTTGTTGTTGTTGTTGTTGTTCAGTCGTTCAGTCGTGTCCGACTCTTCGTGACCCCATGGACCAGAGCTTGCCAGGCCTTCCTGTCTTGCACTGTCTCCCGGAGTTTTGTCAAATCCATATTGGTTGCATCGATGACACCGTCCAACCATCTCATTCTCTGCCGTCCTCTTTTCCTTTTGCCTTCAATCTTTCCCAACATCAGGGACTTTTCCAAGGAGTCCTCTCTCCTCATGAGGTGGCCAAAGTACTGGAGCCTCAGCTTCAAAATCTGCCCTTCCAGTGAACATTCAGAGTTGATTTCTTTCAGGATGGATAGGTTTGATCTCTTTGCAGTCCAGGGGACTCTCAAGACTCTCCTCCAGCACCACAGCTCAAAAGCATCAATTCTGCAGCGATCAGCCTTCTTTATAGTCCAGCTCTCACTTCCATACATCACTACTGGAAAAACCATAGCCTTGACTATCCTGACCTTAGTTGGTAAAGTGATGTTTCTGCTCTTTAGGATGCTATCTAGGTTTGCCATTGCTTTCTTCCCAAGAAGCAGGCGTCTTTTTATTTCGTTGCTACAGTCACTGTCTGCAGTGATCAAGGAGCCCAAGACAATAAACTCTGTCATTGCCTCCATTTCTTCCCCTTCTATTTGCCAGGAGGTGATGGGACCGGTGGCCATGATCTTAGTTTTTTTGATGTTGAGCCTCAGCCCATTTTTTCACTCTCCTCTTTCTCCCTCATTAAGAGGTTCTTTAATTCCTCCTCACTTTCTGCTATCAGAGTAGTATCATCTGCGTATCTGAGGTTGTTGATATTTCTTTCAGCAATCTTAATTCTGGCTTGTGATTCATCCAGACCTGCCTTTCTCATGATGTACTCTGCATATAAGTTAAATAGGCAAGGTGACAGTATACAGCCTTGTCGTACTCCTTTCCCAATTTTAAACCAGTCAGTTGTTCCATATCCAGTTCTGATGGTTGCTGCTTGTCCCACATATAGATTTCTTAGGAGAAAGATAAGGTGGTCAGGCACTCCCATTCCTTTAAGGACTTGCCATAGTTTTTTGTGGTCCACACAGTTAAAGGCTTTGGCATAGTCGATGAAGCAGAAGTAGATGTTTTTCTGGAACTCTCTGGCTTTCTCCATAATCCAGCGCATGTTGGCGATCTGATCTCTAGTTCCTCTGCCCCTTCGAAATCCAGCTTGCACTTCTGGAATTTCTCTTTCCACATACTGCTGAAGCCTGCCTTGTAGAATTTTGAGCATAACCTTACTAGCGTGTGAAATGAGTGCAATTGTGCGATAGTTGGAGCATTCTTTGGCATTTCCTTCCTTTGGGATTGGGATGTAGACCAATCTTTTCCAGTCCTCTGGCCACTGCTGGGTTTTCCAAATTTGCTGGCATATCGTGTGCAGCATCTTTACAGCATCCTCTTTTAAGATTTTAAAGAGTTCAGCTGGAATGCCGTCACCTCCACTGGCCTTGTTGTTTGCAATGCTTTCTAAGGCCCACTTGACTTCACTTTCCAGAATGTCTGGCTCCAGGTCAGCAACTACACTATCTTAATAAATAGCTTCTCATAATTTGTGCAATGGCATATTACCAATTAATATTACAGTTTATAGTCTGAATGTAACTTTTAAATTATGGGTGTAAGGATTCAAAAAAACGGTGAAGGAGAAATAACAGATGGTTCATGTACTTTGTGGTATGTTGCTGGTAACGAGGCAAGGATGAAGTCAGCGAGAGAAAACTGATCTTTCTACCAGAGGCTGATAACTTGTCACATCCAAATATTTGTAACTATTCAAGTTATTTCTGCAAAATGTTGTTGACTACATTGTAACTATAATGGTTGCTAACTACAGGGAGACATAATCTTGGAATTATTACAGCAACTATCAACTACTTAATAATAACTGTCCAAATATATGTTTTCAGTAGGATTATAAGTCTTATATTCAAAGCTAATCATTAATGCAACTCTGAGTGGTTTTATATTGGTCTCATGCAAAATATGGTGTTATGACAGCATTCATTCACCTTTATAAGAAAATATGTTTTGAAAAACAGAGCCATAAAAAGCTGATCAAATAAATATATTTGATTAAACTCTGATTCCATGTTATAAATACTTCCAAACTATTCTCTAAAGAAAAAGTCCATACTAATATTAAATATTGCAAAAAGCTAGTTAGACACATTCACATTTATAGATATATTTAAGCACGTGACATTAGCTGGTGTGAGTTTTCCGAGCTGTTTGGCTGTGTTCTGGCATTTTTTCTTCCTGACGTTTTGCCAGTTGCTCTGGTGAAACTTCAGGAAGAAAAACGTCCAAAACACGGCCAAACAGCCTGAAAAACTCGCAATGGTTATCAGATCCTGGCCATGAAAGCCTTCAAGAATACATGTGACATTAGTTGAACAGCTGAAAGCAGCAAAATATTTCATAGTCCTCTTAAAGAGAAAAGCAAGATCAATCTTGCTTTGAAAATATAAAATTGAATATATATTATCTAAATTTTGAAAAACTTTAAATACAAAACAATAATATTTAGCCTTTTTTGAAACAGACAGAATTATAAATACAAATATTTAGAGAATAGAATTTAAATCTCTGCTAATTCCACATTCATACCCAAGTTAAATAGAAGGAAAAACATATGAAGCACCATGTATCAAGCAGTAAATATTAAATGAGTTCACAGACTTATATGTCTGATTTTATAAACACTACCAATCTTTACAAATGAACAAAATAACAGCTGACCACAATTTCATGAAGTAACTGAATGCTCTAATATACTTACTCACCATTGGCATGCAAATTTTTCACTGTCTATTTCTACTATTCCTGGTGGTGGTGCAACATGCTGTGGTGCTCTTGATGCTAAAGAAAATACATAAGAGTTAAAATCAAACATTTAATCCATTATTTTTCAGTATCTCCACTTTTCATCCTCTGCCTCAAACATAATTATTTATAAATATATGAAGTACGATAGCTTCTGTCCTTAAGACCACAGACGTTAACTAGCAGGTAATGGATTTAGTAAATCAGGTTTGCTTTAATGATTTATAAGTCCTATCTGTCATAAAAATAGAATATATGGATATATATGGTTAATTCTTTTCAATAATTGCTTATTTTGAGGAGTTTTATGTTGCTATACAGATTCATATATATGTATGTGGGGGGATAGACTTTATTGATTTTGTTAGAATCCATTATTATTATTATTATTATTATTATTATTATTATTATTATTATTATTATTATTATTATTATTATTATTATTATTATTTAATTAATTGCATATTCTTTTTAATTGTTTTAAAATTAAAGATACAGTCCCACATAATACAGAATAGTCAGTGCAGAGTTCAATAAAACTCTTCTGCTCTTGCCTCATCTTGCTTCAGTGTATGTTTTCTGTAGCTGAAAAAGTGATAGCTATAACTGGAGCACTCTCTCTCTTCCTGGGTACAAGCTACTGAAGTTTCCATCCTCATATCAACTATTGGGGTGGACAGGGGAAGACTCACTCAACCACTTGCTATGGTTTCAACTAACACAGAACATGATGGGTGAACTCCTATTTGCCTGTTACATTACATAAGGCTGATGACATCATCAGTCCAGACAATTTTTCAGAAAATAAGCATTTCCTATTTCTCTCTCCTATGTGATCCCTTTCATTATCAGAAATATGGAGGGGGCCATATAATTGCAGAAGGAAGTTGTTCATCACCAAAAATGGCTGCCATCAGGAAAATTTTATTAGTGGTGACAATTTCTGATAATTAAAGATTTCTTCCATCTGACCTGCAGCCCAAACAGGTTCTCTACAATGAAAGAGATTATACAGGAGCTGTAGC
>JAPFRF010000006.1:48485039-48524819 GCA_029282475.1 Phrynocephalus forsythii | reverse complement strand
GTTTGCCTTTGCCATAATTCAGAACTGACCTTATGGGACATAGTGATGTAGTAGTAGTAGTAGTAGTAGTAGTAGTAGTAGTAGTAGTAGTAGTAGTAGTAGTAGTAGAAGAAGAAGAAGAAGAAGAAGAAGAAGAAGAATTTTGTGTTGCTTGCCTCAGGTGCCAATAATTGTCTGCTCATTGTCCTTCTATGCTTGCTTTCTATAGGTGTGTGTATGTGTACCTTGCTTTGCTTCTCAGTGGGAAAAGAGTTTTGAGGTATTTTATGCAAAATACAGAGAGAAGTTGGGGAGAGAAGAGTTCCTAATCTCACTCTTGACTGGAGACAAGGATCTTGAATATTCCTTACTGAGATGCCTTTTTATGTCCAGATGAGCAAGGAACTTAAATGAGCTTTTCCTCCATTCCAGTCATGAAATAACTACTTCAACAAGGTTTTTTTTCCAGGTCAGGTAGTGAGAGCACCCACAAGGGCAGCAAAGTGATGAATAGATGTGGAACAGGAAAGTAAAAGCAAATGTCTGACCCCTGCAGGGTTACAGTGAGCTCAAAAATATCCCCAAAAGAATAGCTATAGGTCCCTAAAGATGAAGCAAACGCTGGAAAGAAAACTTCTCAGCAATTGGATAACAAATTGCAGTACAGCACCACCCGTCAATTTGTCTCT
This sequence comes from Phrynocephalus forsythii, assembly GCA_029282475.1. NCBI lineage: Eukaryota > Metazoa > Chordata > Lepidosauria > Squamata > Agamidae > Phrynocephalus > Phrynocephalus forsythii. The sequence goes on along the minus strand of JAPFRF010000006.1, from coordinate 48,524,151 downwards.
AGAGCTGGACACAATATCTGCCTTTTCTCACATGCTGCAAGGAGAACTGTATTAGAATTGGTTGCAGCAGAGACTTGGAATGGTCACAATCTTTGGAGACAAATTGCAAACCAAACCCAGTTGGAGGTATTTGTACCTTTTCTGGCTGAGAAAAGAGCACAGCAAGACATAGCAAATTGCCCACAAGAGTTATGATTTCAACTCATCCAAGCAATATTATGTTTGAAACTGAAAGCATTATAAGAGCAAAGAAGATCAGCAACTCAATCACCATGGAAGCCCCAGGACTCTTGTGAGCAGCTGAAAGCTCTTTCATCTTGGTTCATGTTAGAAGCACCGTGTTGCAATTGACAAATATATAAGATCAGTTTTTATATAGTGGGTAAAAGAGGTGCAAAGCACCCTTTTCTTCTATGCACCCCTAAAGGACTGTGACAGTGGGGAAAACCCATTTCCTTAGTTCATCTTAGAACATGTCCAGATACAATTGATCAATATTTAAAACACTTGTGTAATATCAAGTAGATCCCCCTTGTGCTGCCAAAACAGCTCTGATGCATCGAGGCAAGGATTCCATAAGACAGAGATGGGGAACCTTTGGCCTTCCAGATGTTTTGGACTGCAGCTCCTAGAATTCCAAGCCTATATTACCAGTGATAAAGGACTGTGGGAGATGTGGTCCATCTGGAGTAGCCAAATATTACTACCACACCTACTATAAGACTTCTGTCCAGTGGTATCTGTCACTAAGACATTAGCAGTAGGTCCTTTAAGTCCCTTCTAGAGATGGGCACGACCAGGAAAAATGACATTTCGAGTTGTCGTGTGTCGGAGCCGGCCCGTTTCGGCTCGTTTCCGTTTGTCGCGAAATTTTTCAAAAATTTGTCATTTCGTTTGTCGTTTTTTCATCTGTCGTTAGTACTGGTTTAGGGGGGAGGGTAGCGGGCTCCTGGAGGCACCTCTCTGGGGTGGGTGCCTCCTCTGGCCCGCTACGAAGGGAAGGCATTTAGTGGGCTCCTGGAGGCACCTCTCTCTGGGGTGGGTGCCTCCTCTGGCCCGCTACAAAGGGAAAAGTACGTGTAGCCAATTGCATATGCGTACCAAGTGGCACTGGCAGAGGCACCTCTCTTTTGGGTGCCTCTACTCTCACTAAGAAGGACAGCATACTGGCGTACTGGTGGACTGGGGAGCGAAGTGAGAGAGGAATTCCTCTGGGTGCCTCTGGCTCACTAAGAAGGGAAGTGTACTTGCGTAATGCGAGTACAGATCTGGCTTAGGGTTGGGGTTAGGGCAAGGGCTAGGCTTAGGGTTACGGGTAAGGTTAGGGTGAGTTAGTGGGGTGCACCTCTGGGTGCCTCTGACCCACTAACAAGGACAGTGTACTGGCGTATGGGTTAAGGTTAGGGTTAGGGTTAGGGTTAGGGTTAGGCTAGGGTTAGTGGGCTTTTTATGCCCGACTGGCACATCCCAGAAGTCTCAGTCAAAACCTGGCCAAGTGGCCATGCGATTGGTGGAATGGCTCAAACAATTTGCATGGTCCCATCCCATGGCCAGCCCATCATTGCGCACTGCGCAGGTGTAAAAAAAGAAAAAGAAAAAGAAAAGAAAAGAAAATCAATGGAGATGTTTTATTGCAAGAAAAAACCACTGCTGCTACTGTAAAAAAATCAGGCAGTTAAAATAGCTAATTTTCACATGTTTCTGTGGTGCTTTGGTGTGTTTTTGGACCACGATTTCAAAATAAATATGGCGGTCGCCATTTTGGATCCCCCGCCCGCACCGCATGGCATGGCGAGTTGGCGAGACGCGAGGATGCCCCCCACCAGAGCAGCCCAGGACAGGAGAGAGGGGGAGGCCGGGGACCCCCCCCCAGAAACCACCCCTCTGGTAGGTGCCCTCACTCAGGCAGGCATATTTTCACCTGCTTTTTTGGCCGGGAATCGGTTTTTTTAAAAACTTTTTTTCTGTGCTGTTTGGCATTGCGCAGTTGCCGCGATGCCATGAACGACAGCGACAAATCAGACCCAATTTATCTTTTATCGGTTCGAGTTCGAGTTCTGGCGGAGTAATTGTCGTTACCGTTTCCGTTACATAACGGAAACGAGGACCGGAAACGGAAACGAGAATTTCGCCAAGTCGTGCCCATGTCTAGTCCCTACCTATTGCCTAACAAAAGTGGTGCAAGAAAAGACAACCAGTGAACCAGAGTCAGTACTGCAGGCACCTAAGACTCATTGGCTGATACTTCATGTCCCTCTCTCTGCAGTTCGCAGCCCCGCTGGAGACCGATTCGAAGGAACGTAACCTCATGTCCTTGTGGGGTCAATCCAAGTTTGAAGGAACGTAACCTCACATCCTTGTGGGGTCAATCCGAGTTCAAAGGAATGGAACCTCACATCCTTCTGGGGTCAATCCTGGTTCACCCTGACCACGCCCCCTGAACTGTGCTCCAAGCGGGGTAAGAGATTCCCGTCCTGGAATCCTCCGATTTCAACACGGAGGCAAGTTCACCTCGGCTTGAGGAAGGGCATGAAGTAACCACCATTGTTGCACATGAAGAACGAAGGGTAGCCCGCCTGGTCCAGTCACACAGAAGATCACACAATAGGTACAGTATTTCAAATTGGTGACAAACTTAATGCTGGCCATGATAAAAAGGTGTCAGAACATAACAGGGCACCACAATTTGCTGTCTATGGGGCTGCATGACAACAGACCAGTCAAAATGCCCATGTTGAGACCTGGCCACCACCACAAGCACCTACAGTGGGGGCATGAGTGTCAGAACTGGCCATGGAGCAATAAAATATAGTTGCATGATTGATGAATCACATTTTCTTTTAGATTAGGTGGATGGCTGGATTCCTGTGTGTCACTCACCTGGGAAAGGTATGGCAGCATGGTGCTGTATGGGAAGGAAGCCGGCTGGCGGAGTCAGTGTTTTGCTCTGGGCAATATTTGACAAATACTAACTTCCTGGAGATTGATGCAGACGACACACACCCTTTCCCTGATAGCAGTGGCCTCTTTCAGCAGGATAACAGACTATGCCACAGTGCAAACATGGTTCTGGAGTGTGTTAAGGAACAGGACAAATTATTCAAGCTGTTCCCACATCTCAGTTCAATTGAATATTTATGGGATGTGCTGAAACAGTAGATCTGATGCATAGAGACCCCACTGCACAACTTGCAGGACTAGCCAACCAGCCTTTGAACTTCCTGCTTGGGTCCCGAGAAGATGACTGGAAGTTTGAGCTGGATGGATCTTCTGAAGTTCCCATCTCACCTCTCTGGTGTGCAGCAGCAGCGGCGAGGAGAGAAAAGAAAACAAAAGAAAACTTACCACACCAGCCACCCTCCAGAGAGGTGGTGTGGGAACTTCAAACATTTAGTAAGGCACTAATATTTAAACCACTTTTCTTCTCATCTTCCCCCCCCCCCATTTTATCACTCTCTTGCCATTTTTAGCTTCATTTTAGCTTCATTTTAGTTTTTTGTTGTTGATTTATGTATATTTTATTTTATTATGTACCTTGTATTTTTGTTTTTAAAATTTATTTCTTTGTGTAATTGTTATGTTATCACATGTTGTAAACTGCTAAGAGTAGCCCTAGGTCTAGATGGGCGGTATAAATGTCAAATAAATAAATAAATAAATAAATAAATAAATAAATAAATAAATAAATAAATAAAATCCATCTGGCCAACCGGCCTTTGAACTTCCCACTTGGGTCCCAAGCAAAGGACCAGAAGTTTTGAACTTCCCACTTGAGTTCAAACTTCTGGGAAGTTCAAAGGCTGGTTGGCCAGAGGGTGGTTGGTGTGTGGCGGCAGTGGCAAGGAGGGCTCAGCATCAGTAAGTTTCCTTTTTCTTTTTGTTTCACCCCAGCTGCCGGGCTTGAACTTCCCCTGCACGTGCTGATTACGAACTGTGGATAACTGAATCAGTGGTTATTGAATCAGCAGATGTAGGGGTCGTTCGATAGATAGATAGATAGATAGATAGATAGATAGATAGATAGATAGATAGATAGATAGATAGATAGATAGATAGATAGATAGATAGATAGATAGATAGATAGATAGAGCTGCACCTGAATGGATGTAACATGAGACAGGCATTCCAGGGATCTTGCGAGGCCAGGAGCAGCAAAGGGGTGGGGCCTGCATAAAAGTGGGTGCTTCCTGCTGCCCAGCCTCTTTCCAGTGCTGACGGTCGAGGAGGCAGTATCGTTGAGATGCAAGCGGTGAGCAGGAAGGACCAGGCAGCATGTGTGGGGAATTATCCCTGCGGAGGTTTGGAGGGGACGGCGAGAAGCCCATGGGAGGGTGCTGGGGGGGCTGCCCGAGGGAGCGGTTGGGCAGTAATGGCAAGTGGGTTTATCATGCACCTTAAATGGCGGTGCCACCCCCTTATTTTAGTCTTCATTTAAGCATCCGTGGGCACTGAGGGCCCCAGAGGCATGGTGCGGACCTCTGGGCTCCCTATTGAGGCCTACTTAGACTTGATCCCAGGACGCAAGACTTCCTCGGCCTAGAGCCCAGGTGGCAATCGGGGACCCGGGAGGCCATCAGCCTGCCTCATCTGCCACTGCCATCAAGGAAGAGGTGTGCATGATCTGCATCAATCTCCAGGAAGTTGTTATTTGTCAAACAGGGCACCGGCCCACCACCCACCTCACCACTAGGGGAACAGCAAGCAGCTGGAGTAGATGCCCTCCGAGTAGTTGCTGGACAGCTCTGTGGCTTAAGCAGCTGGCGGCAGAATCCAAGGTTGGGAATTCAGTTCCCCACTGTGCTTTCCAAAGAGGGACTGGACTTGATGCTCCACTAGGCCCCTTCCAGCTCTGCAGTCTGGCGAGGGGTGCAGCGGGAAGCAACTATGTTTTAACTTGCTATACTTGTGATTTGTGTTCTGTTCTATTGTGATATTTGTTGTTAGCCGCTTAGAGTCCTATGTTGGAGATAAGCGGGATACAAATATAATAATAAATAAATAAATAAAATAAATATGGTGTGCAAGGCCATCTGCACTGGGTCTCGCATCCGCTCCCGCCCACTCAACACCCCCCCAATACCTGCAGGCGGGAACTGTTAAGGTTATACACCTGACGGGGGAGCCGTCTTTATTCCGGCTTTGAGGGGCAAAGGAAAAATGGCAAATACAATTGGAAATCCAATGCAATTCTTGGTTGCATCAACAGAAGATTAGTAACTAGATCAAGGGAAGCGATAATACTAATCTATTCTGCTCTGGTCAGACCCCACCTGGAGTACTGTGTCCAGTTCTGCAGGCCTCAGTTTTCAAAAGGATGTTAACAACCTTGAACGGTCCAGAGGAGGGCGACGAGGATGGTTAAATGTCTGGAAGAAATAAATATCTTGTGAGGAGCGGCTTATGGAGCTGGGAATGTTTAGCCTTACCAAAAGAAGGTTGAGAGAAGATAGGATAGCCATGTTTAAATATTTGAATGGATGTCATATTAAAGAGGGGACAGGGTTTTTTTTCATGGCTTCAGAGACTAGGATTCAGAGCAATGATTTCAAAATACAGGAAAAGAGATTCAATTTAAACATTAGGAAGAACTGCATGATGGTTAGAGCTATTTAGCAGTGGAATATGCTACCAAGGAGGGTGGTGAAGTCTCCTTCTTTGGAGGTTTTTAAGCAGAGGCTGGACGACCATCTGTCGGGAGTACTGTGATGAGGGTTCCTGCAAGGCAGCGGGTTGGACTGGATGGCCCTTGAGATCTCTTTCAACTCTATGATTCTATGATTCCAACTCTTTTATTAAAATGTTGGAGAGCTCAGGTCCCAGTACTGTGCCTTGTAGTACAGTTTGAGAAAGAGCCATTGATAAGTACTCTTTGAGCTTGATTTGATAAACAACTGTGTAACTGCCTGATAGGTGGTCTAGCCAGCCCACACCTAGTTAGTTTGCTGATCAGAATATTATGAAGCGTATTGTCTAAAGCTTGATCTTGAAGCTTGAACAGGTAAAAACATCAAGACAGAAAATGAAGTTTCTTTCTGGGCAGATGTCTGCTCTGTACATGGCCCCAGCTTGTTCAGCGCACCTCTCCCTGGCAGGTTGGCTTTGGTCCTGCGGATGAAAAGTGTTACCATGCCCTTGGCTGATGCTGATGTCAGATCTCTGTAGCATGGCCCTCAACTTTGGTATAGTCCTCAACTCCGTGGAATCATCCTTCCAGCACAATGCATCCCCACCAGTTCATTGTCCAGAATGATACATGTCAAAGTGCTACCCAAAATATAGGGAAAATGGAGCCAGTATCAAAAAGAAAACAGTATCAAAAAGAAAACTACTACAGTAAAAATAGCACAATACAAAACCCAACAAGGCAACAATCTAGGATCCCAGGACACTCCCTCTATCCGTCCCCACACCTAAACAAAAGAACTTCAAAGCAGGGCTGTAGAAATGACTTGGTGAAATCTAAAACTGAATTTTGTCAGTTTAGACTACAGTAACCCCTGCCTATCGCGGGGGTTAGGGACCCACCTGACCTGCGATACATGAAAATCCGCGATATGCAGAAGTGGGGTGGGGGGCGATCAGAAGGGTGAGGGGCAGCAGGGAGCGATGTGATCGCTCCCTGCTGCCCCCTGTGCAGCTCCGAGGCCTCCCGGAGGGGGTGGGAGCAGCGGGGAGTGATGCAAAATGGCAGGAGGTGAGTGTAGTGGTTCCCAACCTGGGGGTCAGGACATTCTTCTGCTGCGAAGAAGATACAATTATAGGGATATCTGCACGAGGGAAGATTACATTATGAAGGAATGGTTGTTTGGTTTCTTTTTCTGCAAAATACACATGGCTCACTCCCTGGTTGCTGCACTTGAGAAAAACTCTGCTCTAAAGCTTTCCAATTGTATTTAATCTGCATCAGTGAAAACGAACATTTTGACCTTCTACTACTGTCTAAAAATACAGTTAAGGTGTTTGAAACTGTCTCCCCCCCCCAGCAACACCACTAATTGGCCTTGAGCTCCTATTGGACAGTAAAATTGAAACTTTTTCCAGGGTCTCTTCCCTGGGGTTTCTGTTCACTCTCATACCCGGAAGACTTTGAGCAGGGATCCTCGTGCAGAGCTCCCAAATTTCTATCAGGAAATCGTTGAAATTATTTTGAAAAGATGGCGAGGCCGCATTTCTGGTCCGCCCATGAAATCGCGGAGATGCTTGCAATTTTCCATCGCCATAATTACGGCCCAGTGCTCTTCGTTGCTGGGGCACGCAGAAATGAACACGCGTTTCAGCGTGTTGCCCAGGATCTTGCGCTCCAGGGGTATGAAAGGACAAGCAGCCAATGCCGCAGAAAATTTAAGACCCTTAGGCAGCCATTCAGTGCTGTCCTGCTTGACTTCAGCCCTGACCCCCCGAGAAACCGATCTCCTTTTTGGGATGAACTCAAAGTGTTATGGGTTCAATCCCAGGAACCAGACCCCGCCCATCTTTTTCCCGCAGGCAAATATAACGTCAGTATTTCGTTTAGAAACCAATACTGCGTTTTCATTTAACTGTGTAGATAAGTTTTACTTATAACACCCCTTTTTGTTACCGTTTAATTTACCCTATTTCATTTAATTTTTTAAGCTGTACACCAAACACTTTTCAATACATAAACTGATTCCCCCGATCACGTTAATGGACCCTATATGTATTTCAAACTGGTACTTAACATAACTTACTATTCTTTTACTGCAGTGTAAAATATGCAATGATTGCAGAAATCAAGTGGTTCAAGCTGTTTCATTCTTTCTGCTCCCTTTTGTACTCAATATTGGTCTGCCCTATAGTGAGCAAAGTACTCTTTTTCGAAAACCAACTATTATTTCTCCATTGCAGTGCTAAATATCCACTCTCTGCTAACATAATTTTTTTGTACCTGTAACATGCTTTCTGCTCCCTTTTTTACACCATACTGTTATGCCCTATAGTTTACACTGATGACAAACCGTGCTGATTAAATGATTTGCATGAAGGAAAAATTCTCTCCTTTTACAGAGGACATTGTACCTGGGGTTGATGTCATGCAACTAGGCGTCCGATGCCAGGAACTGGAGGAAATAATCGCGATGCTTCAGGACCTAGCTCAAAGAGGTAGGGATTAGAGATGCACCTTCACTGTGGGAACCACAAATAGCCAATCCACCACATTTCGATAATGACAATGCTTCTAACCAGTTATTCCCCCCCCTCAAATACAGAAGGTGTATCTCATCCATGGGTTTGATCAATGGTGGACGGTTGCTGTAACCTTACAGGGCTTCCAGAAGCACCAGAAAAAGGGGTGTCGTGTAGTGTGATACAATAATGATAAGGCCGAACATGAACAACATGAACAGGGGGAAGTTTGGACTCCATTAACTTTAGCATCCTTCTCCTCCTCTGCAGTTGCAGCAATAGAGGAGGAACTGCAACAGATAAGGGAGCAACTTAACCGTCCTCGCCGTTAACCAGCTTTAAATTGTGATGTACAGTATTAGTTACACGTTGCTGCTGCTGTTTATTGTTAAGTCAAAGGTCTTTTAAAACAGATGTTACGGTTCAAGTTTACATCTTTTTCTCTTCAAGGGACTGTGAAGGACAATAATTTATTTTTATATTTATTAGAAAGAGAAGTCAAGGCTGAGAGAAAGCCATTTATTTTTTAAGTTATACTTATTTATCAATAAAATGTTTTCCTACCAAATGATCCTTTCTTTCAAATAATGTCAGAAACATACACTGCAGAGAGCAATTATCAAAGTACACAAAACAATCACAGTATTTTCTTCTGCGACCCCTGAAACTGAAGTAGTAACAGACCTTGAAATGATTAATAATTGTACCATTTCTAAGGAGAGAATATTTTTCTCTTCTTTCTCAACCTCTTCACAGGGGTCCTCTGCACACCTGCACATCTTAATTAAAATGTGCACACCTGCACATTTTAATTAGTGCAGAGGTTTCCGTGTTCCCCCATAAAACTCCCCTCTTCCCTTTTACTGATTTAGTACTTCCCTGGCTTTCATCAAATGCATTAGCATTTCAAAAGACCAGGTAAAGTTTCCGAGAACAGCCATTGGTGTAGGGGGGAACTTGTTTTCAAGAACAAGTCGCTGGTAAACAGGATGAAAGCTGTTATGCCATAAAACTTTACTGGTAACAGTGAATGGGGGGGAGGGCGAGAAACAGAGTAACATAAACTGACGAAACAAGACAAGCATGACTTAAAATGGCTGCGGAAATTTATTATTTAAATTTGGAGAAACAAACAAAGCAATCAAACTTGTGTTACAGAACATGTTGCGTGTAAACAGGGTGAAAGCTGTTATTGCATAAAACTTTAGTGGAAACAGTGGTTGTAGTGGGAGCTTATTATTCAAATTGCTAGGGGAAAAAATGCAATAGAGCACAGCGGAAGAGCTTTAACGTAGAGGATAAATTTATTGTAGGTATCAGGAAAATGTATCAGCGGGGACAGAACAACAAGTAAAGCATGATTCAGCGTTGTTGCGTCCAGCGAATGCAAAAGCACTTGACATGTGTATAAATAACAACACTCAAAAAGGGTTTACAAGGCCAGGCAGCACTCACACTAGATTTTACGTTGGATTAGGAATGTTAAGACTCAGTACAGAGTCCACCACTACCACTCCTTTTAATTCTTGTTGATTCTGGCTGGTCACGTCTCTGCCTGTGGAACCAGAGGTTGGAGAGAGAATGGCTGTTACTTTACGAACCTCTCGCTTCGCGGCAACCCCTTCTTTCGGTGCGAACCGATTGTCTCAGTCCGCACGCCCCTCCTTTTTTGCTGCGATGCCACCCCGACCACTCCCCCTTAACCATGCTCCAACCGAGGCGAGTGGTGCCCGTGCCAGAGGCCGGGAATCTTTTCGATTCGCATCTTGCTTCGCTCCCAACGTGACGTGTGGCCCCATTTTTCGGCGTGTTTTTAATTTTAAAAAAAAAATTATTCAAGCATACATATCGATTCATCGATATTTCATTTCATCGTATCGCGCTGTTACTTCCGGCCTCATTACCTGACACCTATTAATGACTATTCCCATAATTTAACCAGTAGCTTGGTTTCTCCGTCTCCCCTATTGTTGTTTCGACGTGATTCCGCCAGGTGTCACTGTTTTCCCCTACCCCCGCCATCTTTTGGACAATTGCTGCTTGATGCAAGCGGTGGCGTTTTGATTCCTCCTTGCACAACGATACGGCTTCCTTTTTGAACCTTCACATGGCAACTCGTTGGTTCCTTTGCCCTTTCTTCCTGTGAACATATCCAGGAGGCTCTTACTGTACTGCTTCCGCCATTCATTCGAATTAGCCATGTTATTTTGTGTTTACCCAGTGCCCCCGAGCATGTGCAGAGTGCGCACCGGTTGAGAAATCTGAGCGTGTATGCAGTTCCACGCACTGCATTGTAAAACCCATAACGTTGTGTGCTACTCTCCCACATGTCCTTTGTTGTACTACTCAGCTTTAGGTTCCTGCGGGATATATATCCGCCCCCACCAAAAAAACCTCTGAAATATAGGCATGCCGCTCTTTTCATAACAGCATCTGACAGATGGGTGCCAATGTCTCGATGTGTTCTTATATGTCTTGCAACCTTTCTTACAAGTTTACCACCGTTTTTATAGGGTGGTAATTTTAAATAAATGGTCCCCGAAATGATTTCACCTCCTAATCCATTGTGACACTGCGCAAAATTTCTTTGACTGTCTCTCAGATTAGGGTTGCCACCAATATCGATGTCGGATTATGCCTAGCCTTTTGCTAATGCAGTTGCAGTAGTAGAAAAACAGTTCTTTCCCGCTATGCAATGAGCGGTAACAGAACACAGACATCATTCTTATACAGATTTATCACGCACGTTGCGCGCCAATGACTTTTAGTTTTGATTACCTTGCTGTAACAAACTCCAGACGCAGATAGCAAACTCATTTGTACATTCTTTCAAAAAAAAAGAGTTATGATTTCTTGAGGTAGTGATTGATTAATCTGTGCTGTGACCATCTTCAATCTTCTGCATTTTGAATCACTAATAATTGACTTTTTTTCTTTTATACACATTTTTCATACTGACAGTTGAGTATCGTTGCCTCAATGCACGTCTTTTCCTCTAGCGTTTATCCTAAGGGAGCCTTTGGGCCTGGCTTCGCAGAAAGCACCGTGTGTTCACCTCAGGCTGCTGTGCTGTTTAGTTGCACCCCCTGCCTTTAAATCGATAGCGATTTGCAGTTGTGAATACCACATACATTTCCCCCCCCCAGCGCTGCATCAAGTACGATTACAAGTGAAACTCAATAACGACCCCCATTGCAAGCAGTGGTACGTTCCTATCTTGTTTCTGAGAAATCAGGAAGGGTCAGTCCTCTCGTATGAACTTCTGACCCCATTGGGCCAGCACGATGTAAACACCAGGTTCTGCCTTCCAGCAGGCAGGTGCGGGGCTAGCTGGAGCCGATCCATTAGCAGCTCTGCCCCATTCCCTCCGAAAACAATGGCACGACCTTTTCAGCAAGCTGGGAAATGTTACCAATGAGTCCTGTAGGCATCTCTGCAAGATAAGCCTCAAGGCCTCTGTTTTCTTCTACAGAAAGAAATTTTGGAACCATGTTTTTAATTTTATTTTCGAATAATAAATGTTACCTAAACTTGCATTGCATACCTTTATTTCCTTGCTTGCTACCTATCATATGCACAGATGCACCACATTTAATAAAAGCGTTATTTGCAGAAATACAACAATGCCTGTGTGTATGTAACATTTCAGACTTCCAGGAACCGGTGTCCTAAGCAGCACAGTGACCCCCCTCCTATTGGTTGAAATAAGCTTCAGTTCTCTGAGAAATGTTCGGGGTCCAGTCTCAAAACCTTATAAATACCTCCACGACCACAGGGATAGTCGTGGAGAAGTTGGTGTATGGTGGTTAGGAGCAGAGTGTTATTGTGATTGGTAGTGTACTGTTATATTGGTTTGGGCTAAGATTTAAAATAAGAGGCGATAATGGAAGGAGGGAGGGGTAGGTACTTGACAGAGTCTGAAGTGGCTGCAATGCTAGACATATTTATAGAGAACAGGATGGGCCCTGTTCTCTTTCACTTGCAGCTTCTCTACTTCCGGCTGGCATCGCACCAACTGGCCAGGCTTAACTACGCTCGGACACCAACGCAAATAAGGTCAAATTCCAAGACCTTAAGGCAGAATTTCAATAGATGCCTTTTCTACTTTGGAGAGGGTGCTGAAGAGAGGCATCAATCAGCGTACTGGGGACAGCTTCTTTCTCTTTGGGTACAAGCAGACCGGCCACACCCAGCTAATCTTTTTCCGGCAGGTGAGAATGTATATATTTTGTACTATTAATTAACTCCCTAGCACTATCATAATGTTTATAAACCATTAGTAAATAATTTGATGTGAGTTAATTATCAGTTAAGTAGTGTCTTTGCATGTCACGCCATGCCTTTCTATATTTGAAAACAAAATTACCAATGTATTCAACGACCAACAAATGTGTTTGTTGGTATCATTTGGACGTGGCCCTTAAGTAATTTCCCTAGGCCTTATTGTGTACTGTAAAACATAAATAAATGGCACAGCAGTGCAAGTTATCTTTCTGTATAGTACCCTAGGTGTTACAAATTGCATATATTTTTTTTCTTCTGTGCTGCTACATATCAAATGCTTTAACAAATAATGCCTCATTTGTTACCCACTAGGAGTGGGACCAGCACGACGTCTAGGCCAAAGAAGGGAAGCACAGGAGCGCCAGGGAGGCCATGGAAGGAGGATACATCTACAGGAAGATGATGAGGAACCTGAAAGGCTCCCAGACCAGTTTGTGGAACAAGATGATGATGACCAGGGACTGCAGGAAAACATCCCTCAGGAGGAACCCAATGCCCCAGATGTGGGAGCACCGCCTGAAGCAGAACATGCTGCCCGTGGTGAAGAGCAAGGTTTGTAAGTTATGTGTTCAACTCCACAGTTTGTACTCTTTTAATTTTAAATTAATTTAAACAGTGTTTTTCCCGACGTCTCTCATATCATTAGAAGATGTTCCAGAGCAGCCGCTGGACATCATGCAGGAGGCAGTCCGTAGGGCAGAAATGGAGAACTGGGTTGCTGTACTGCAGGATGTTGTACAGAGAGGTACAGTTCCAGTAAGACAGTTCGGGATACCACAGTTATTAAAACATTTAGGATCACTTACCAATAAATTGCTTCCCTAATAGTATTTATTTTGAAAAGCAACCTCCCCCCCAAAAAAAACCCTCTTCCCTTTGATACTGGAATGTTGCTTTGTCTTTATTATGCTGAAAAACATAGAGTAAGTTATTTCTTGCAGCACTAAAATAAATCCACTTTTGAGTTGCTTGCACTGCTATACCCAAAAAAGGGGGGGCCTGTAATGGACAACACCTGAGAAAACTCTGAGCACTATTCTCATACTGTCTTCCTGCTTCATTTGCAGTTGCAGCGCTGGAGGAGCACATATTGGGAGGTGGGAGAGGCCTTGCAGCACAAAGAAGGAGGAGGCGGAGAAGATAAAAAGCCACTGTATTTGTTACAATTGCATACTGGAAAATTCTGTAATATATTTACATTGATAAAAGTGTTTTTCATTTTATGGGGTAAAACCCCACTTGTCATATGTTTCTATACGAATTCTATTTATTCTTCTACGTTGTCAAAAAACAATTTTCTGGTTTATGTATTCCAATGACAATTGTAGTACAATTATAAAACTTTCTGAAATTAAAAGAATATTTGTCTTGAACCTCTATAAAGGAAACAAATAAGTAATAGTTTGATACATGTCAAACTGTTACTCATTTTCTCCTTCCAACGCCTCCACGTCTAGGCGATACAAAGTATTTATGCGGATTAATACACAAACTTAATTGTCACAAAAAAGGGGTATTGCAAACGGAAAAACATTTGAGGTTGTCTCTTCGTGTTCCTTTGAAAATAGGAGTGGGCGGCACATGATTGGTGAGGTGCATTCCTTTTCCCTCCCCCTCTGGTGTCAGTACTCTCACCGCCCAATGGTTTTCCTGTAGTAGTCTCTAGTCGTCAGCAGAGTGGTCTTTTTAAAAAACTGACTTTTGTTTACCCAGGTTACATTTCGCGGTAAAAGGTTTTCATTTAAAACAAAATGTCTGACTCCATTTTCAGCATTATAAATACGGAAGGGATCTAATATCTTGTCACTACCTAGGTATTAATACTTTCTTTGGTATCCACAGGTATTTTGGGACAATTAAAAAGTACTATAGTATTCCGTGTGCATACACTATTCACCCTTAAGTTTTTAAACCGCTATTTTTATTTGTATACCACTGACGGCCGAACAACGATGTATCGATCCATCGGTGTGGCATATCCATAATTTAAAGGAAATCTTATCAAAAAACTCAATATTGTCATCATTTATTTATTCCAAAATATATGAGTTTATGTGCTTGAAAAATAACAACGTGCGATGCATCAGCACATCGATGTCCGCCCAGTAGAAATGTGCCGACTCATAAGTATCCGCCTAATTACTGGAAATGGAGGGTTCCGGTTGGTATTAAGCAGACGACTGGCCGCAGTTCTATGAGAACAACGATGAATCAATCGCCTCCGCCATAAAATTAACGGCGGGAAAGTAATTCCGAACAGGAGTTCGAACAATTGGCTTTTTAAATGTAATTTAGCAGAATCCGGAATGTAAATTTAAGAATAATAAAAAATTCAAAGAATAATAATTAGGTAAGGATTATACTCACTTGATGTTCCCGTAGACTCACTCTCTGTAGTACGCAGTGGGTGAATGGATGTGTCTGTCCGGAATATGTTTGCCATTTCATCGAACCAAATAAATTTTGAACGCCCAGAGCCAGAAGTGTTGTTATGTAGCACTGCCTGCTTGTAAAGTTTCCTAAGCGATTTCGTCTTAGTTCTGCATTCGGAAGCAGAACGATGGAAACCGAGCTTCTGAAGCTCGGTAGAGATTACCTCAAAATTTTCTATATTTCTCTTTAGCGAAGACAATGCATATTTTATCTCAGCCCCACCCCAAACCTTAATTAGAGCAGCTGTCTCCGCATTGCCCCAAATAATTCCTCTCTTAATCTTACAAGGCACAATAGTTCCCTGGCTACTTTCTGAGCTGTCTTCATTTTCCATTTCTCTGCTTATCTGCTTAAAATGTTTTCCAAATGGGTAATCTGATGTATCTGCCTCTGGTAATGAGTTCAGACTCCAGGAAAACAACCTTCCTGTTTTCGCACCTCCGTCTGGCTTAATCAGTATATCAAGAGAAAGGTACTTGGTTACCAAGGGAATGGGGGAAGAATGTTTAGCAAGCGGCTCCTAATGTAAACAAGTGGGTAAAAACAACTGACTATTTAGGGGTAACCAAGGAAATGTCTGCCTTCTCAGCAGCATCGCCACCCTATGTATCCGAAGACATGAGTGCTTTGAGGAAGCCTTTAATAAAAATAATAATCCCTTTATTGTCAATGTAAAACATGTGCACATTGAAATTATCTGAGTCTCCCATGCCCACCCCCATCACCATCCCGCCCCCATCTCACTGGCAATCACTCAGTCTTGGTACTGCGGATTTTTGTTTTGGAAAGAGGAACTCAGAAATGTATTCCGCCAGTGCCCATATCAGAAATAATATTGTCATATAGCTATATGCTTGTTTAGTACCTGATTTCATTAATTGGAGGAGGTTGTATGCGTTGCAAGGTAATAATACGAACTCAAAATAGAAGTTAATTTTTATTTCAATAATAATCGTTACATACACCAAATGTAAAAAAATAAAGGGAGGTAGTAATAAGGAGTTGTAAGGGCTTAACTGCAGAATACTGCTTGCACGATTATAATTTTACAAGTCACTTTACGTGTGTATGCAGGTATTCAGAAATGGCTGTGCGGACAGCCTCAGCCTCTGCCCTGGCAGTACCAGATCGGTATGACTCATACATGTCATTGCTATGTAGCAAACCACAACTAGAGTGTCGATGCTGGTCTTCATCTGGTATGTCATGGTTGTTCCTCTCACAAATATTATGGAGAATCACCGCTGAAGCAATAATTGAGTTTACATTTTCGATGTGTGCCTCTATCCTAACAGACAACCTTCTGAATCTGGCCTTCAAGCGGCCAAATGCCCTCTCGACGACGCATCTGGAGCGATTAAAGATCTTATTGTAGTGACGCTCCCTTTCATTTCTGGGAACTGCGAAAGGCTTCATCAGCCACTTGCATAATGGATATGCTCCATCGCCTAATATAATCGGCAGGATGGATACCCCTGCATAGTGGAACATTGTGTTTCCCGGTATTGGCGTGCCTTCCTCCATCTTCCTGAAAAGCATAGAGGATCTGAATACATGAGCATCATGATTCACACCAGAATGACCTGCCAATATTGGAAAAAAAATACCGTCCCCGTCACAAGCCACCTGAAGTAGTACTAAGTGGAAAGATTTCCTATTAAAAAAAGCCGCTCCCTGCAATTTGGGCGGACTGATCGGTATGTGCATTCCGTCAATCGATCCAATACAATGTGGAAACCCGAATATTTTCATTGATGATGTCATCTGAAATAACAGTAGAAAACAGATTGCTTAGGTTTATGTGGTTGGAATACAGATAAATATACACCGGAAAACAAATATTGCACGTGCAATGGGAAAATCAATTTGTTCGTTACAACCCAAAAACATCCACCAACCTTATTGAATTCTGGAAGGCGAACCTCTTCCTTCAGAAGGACGTGTTCCATTGCCAGGCAGACCTCAATAACAATACTTGCAACCGTAGAACTACCCTTCTGGAAAACCAGTGCGATGGTTCTGTAACATGAACGGCTTGCCAAGAAGGACACACCGATGGCCACTCGCTCCTCGACTGGGACTGCTGAGCGCATTACTGTGTCCCTCCGCATCAGGTAAGGACGCAGCTTATTGGCGACCTCAAAAAGTGTCCTTCTAGTCATACGGAAATCTCCAACCATTGCCTATCGTCCCAAAGCTGCAGGACCATGTCGTGAAACCACTGAGAACGTTCGGGGTAACACCAGCAAATTTTTGGTCTTGGAGAAGTTTTCACCCACTGCGAAACGACCCATATCAAAGAGTTAGAAAACTTCAAAACGTCCCTGAATAAAGCTTGGCGGTGGAATATATGTCTTCGGGCAACCAAGCATGTTAAGGCGACATAGTTCATCAGCATGTAAACATTATGGAGCACTGCAGCGAAATAGGGGCGAAACCTGTTGATTTTCTTGAGACGGCAGGGAGGACGAGAGGGAGGCATGATACCTGTGGAAAGGAAGTGGGAGGCAGAACTTGATGGTACACTGCTCTAGCTACGTTGAAAGGGAAAACTCGGATGTCTTTGGAGGACCGATGGGACCTAAGCAACACAAGTTGTGTAAGGGTCCACCTAGTGACATTGACGCAAAACAGCATTTTTTAAATGCCACCAATGCATGAAACAGTTCAAATCAGTAGAGCAACACGCCGAAATCTAAAAGGAAACCGTTCCGTTGAAAATGACAGTCAAGTATCGATGCATCGATACGCCGTCAGTAGGATTTTTTTTAAAAAAACGATGGGAAATAACGAACGTTGCAAAGTGGCGTGCAAATGCGAAGGGAGCATGTGAGGTTGTAATCGATTCGAACCAATAATGGCTGTACGTGAGTACAGCGAAAGAGGGGTGGGCTCGAATGGAAGACACGTGACCGCCACCGAATTCACAATGAAGGCAAGGTCGGTTCGAAGCGATGTACTTCGTGAAGTAACGGCCAATATTAGACAGGATCAGTGGTGAGTGAATAAAGCTGTTTCTTCAAGCTTATGGGAAATAATTTTAAACTTTCAGGCACTCTTGCCACAAGAGAGCACTGCAGTCCAGGAAACAAAAATCAGAGAGTGCTAAGATGCAATAGCATTGTGAGAATAGGCCAGTGGTGGTGGTGGTGAACCTTCAGCACTGCAGATGTTTTGGACCACAACTCCCACAGTCCTTTGTCATTGTCAATGCAGGTGTGGAATTATGGGAGTTGTGGTCCAAAACATGAGGCGTCCCAAAGGGTCGCTACCACTGCTATAGGTAGGCCACTAGTAGCATAGTGGATTCCACTTCCTATGCCATCATTTTCTTTTGAGTTTCCCCCTTTGCATAATTTTTCTTGTTAGGAACCATCTCTAGAACAATCATTTCAGTATGGCAGGGGGGACTGTAAAGGATTAGGGCTAGGGTTAGGGTTAGGCTTCGAGCCCTATATAATCTCTTGCATGTTTTGGGGGGGGGGGCTTTGTCCACCTGAATGTGCTCAGTTCCCAAGGAATATACACACAGGTTGAGCAATGCTCTCAGCATTTTTCAGCATCTACTGTACTTGGGCCACTGCTTGGCCTGGGCACACTTGCATGCTCTCCCAGTGTAACAAAAGAAGTGAACGCATTAATTCTTCCTAGTCACCTCCTTTTAATATCCGGTAGCTTTTTGCCCAGCCTTTCTCCTTAAAATAGACCTAAGGTAGCTTACATAATAAAAGGGCAGTATTTAAAAGTTTCAATAGTAAGTACACAAAGACTAGGAAGGATCAAGCAAATACCACACTGAAGAACAGTTAAACAAAAGCAACACCAAAAACACATACAAAGGAAAAAGGCACAGAAATCCATTTTTTTTAAAAAAAAAATCCTTTCAGGCTGCCGGTCACTCAGGAAAAGCCTGCCTGAAGAGAAAAGTCTTTGCCTGCTTATAGAAGGACAGCAAAGATGGGGGCCAGGCTGGCCTCCAGTGGGAGGGAGTTCCACAGTCTGAGAGCAAGAATAGCAACATTAAAACTTTGGTTTATTTTTCTTTTTAGGCAAAAAAAAAAGAAGACAAAAATCATGTGGCACCTTAAAGACTAGTGTATTTTAATGTAAGCTTTTGTGGACATGTCCAATTCTTTGGACTTTTACTAGCAGAATGAGGTGTATAATATATACAATGGAATGTAAGTTTCCGACATATAAGTATGTTTGAAGAAGTGGACGTGTCCATGAAAGCCGAAATACAAATTCAGAACAGGAATCAGCTGGAAGAATGGTTGTCCTCCTGGGGAAAGAGCTACAAGCAACCACCAATGATCTTCCTGGCCAAAAAGGCCACCAGAAGAAAAAGCCAGCCTGAGCCTCTCTTTACGGTGCCACATGGAGGAGGAAAAGGAGGCAGAGGAGGAAGAGGAAGCCCACATCCAGCTCACCCTGACCAGCGGCATCTCCAGCACTACATTTTTGATGGGCCAGGAGCTCCTGGGGAACAGGGATCGGGGAGCACCTGCCTTGTCAGACGCTGGGCTGGGGGCACAGGGCTGGGGTCAGGGGTCCTTCTGTGAGCCTCCTGGCAAACCCCCTTTTGGGGACGGGGGCTGAGTTAGTGGTTGCTGCCTTCTGTTTTGTGGTTGGTTTCTTGGGAAAGGCTGGAAGGCATCTAGGGAGAAGAAACACCTTTAAGACCAGCTATGGTGTCCCAGCTTCCCCAAAGCTCTCTCTCTCTCTCTCTCTCTCTCTCTCTCTCTCTCTCTCTCTCTCTCTCTCTCTCTCTCTCTCTGTGTGTGTGTGTGTGTGTGTGTGTGTGTGTGTGTGTGTGTGTGTGTGTGTGTGTTGTTGTGTTGTTACAGTCATGACCAACCTTTCATGATTCCACATCCATTCAGTTTTCTTGGCAGAAATACTGGAGTGGCTGGCCAGTTCCTACTCCAGGCGCCTACAGCACCTCCCTGGTGGTCGCACATGAAAATACTAGCCAGGCCCGACCCTGCTCAGCTTCCGAAATCAGGTGAGATTGGATGTACTCAGGGCATCTAGGAAGCGGGCCCTGCTCCCCACTAAATTGCAAAACAACGGACCCTGGTGGCTTTCAAAAAACAGATAACCACCCTTTTTCATGATTTATTTCATACCGAGTAAGGGAGTCATAAGCTAACTCGCTCACTCTTTCCCCCTCTCACTGATGTGCCCAGCGAAAGACAACTGGTGAAATATTCCACTTCTGGAATATATCTAAGAGGCTTATCCTGATATTCAGCCAAAATCTGACTTCCTGTAGCTTGAGCCCACTGTTACATGCCTTGGGATAATCAAACCAGATCCTACCCCTATCTTCTATTGTTATGTCCCAAAATAGGGTTTTAGAAATTATTTCCAGATGGGCTAGTCCCACTGAAGTTCGCTGGACCTTCCAGAAAGCCAATAAAGATCCAACGCGAGAAATCCGAAGAATACTGAGTTTATTGATATCAATAAAAGCAGTAGGTGAACATCCGCCTTCCACACGGGCTAAGATGTCCGACCCAGAACACGCGAGGAGTTCCAACTTTTATTGATTGTCTTCCCCCGCCTTTCCCAAGTGGGGCCAAACTTGGGATTGGTCGAGGAAAATTCGAATGGCCCAATCAAGAGGGGTTAGGGGTCGGTTGGGGGCAGTCCTTGGTGGTCCCTGGCAGCAGCCAGGGGCTTAGGCAAATGCTAATGGGTCTGGATGGGATTACACAATAGGGCCGGGAAGTGTGGCTTTGTTTCCTGGGTGTAGGTAAACTGATGAAATCAGGGAATCAATAGTAGGTGAAGGAAGGTAATTACAAAAACAGTGGGGGGGCAGGAAGGACTGATAGGAGCTCACACGTAGGCATTTGGGAGAGACAATGATTTGGGTGTACAGAGATACAAAACATTATGAGGTCACATACAGGTTTTTGGGAAGATACAAGGGCATAAAGGCACACGGATACAAACTCTTATGGGATTACATAAGGAGTGGTTTATACGGTTATAGGGATTGGAAACATGAGAAGACAAGTCCTTTCCAGGTGTGAATGAGACAATGAAAGGTGTCCTCGGGCGTTGATGACAATCTGAGCGTAGGCAGTCTTGATCTCTGGAGGGCAGCTGTTGGGGGTACGTGACAGGAATCCAGGCGATGATGGAGGCTTCAGCCACCTTTTCCAGCCATGCAGGACCCACCATCTTCAAGTTGTTTGTGCTCTGCTTCTCCTTAGCCCCAGTTAATAAGATATGGGGTTAAGGGAGAGGGGATAAGCATGCACAGGATAGTCCGGATAGGGGGGAATGAGGAGGGGTTAAGTAGGGGAAGAGAGCAGGAGGGTGGAAAGAAGGAAAAACTTTTTGGGTTTTGGTTGGTGCTAAGGGTGGGCAAGAAACCCAACGTTTTAGGCAAGGAGACCAGTGTGGTTAGTCGTCTCTCCCTCCTTTGGTCTGGATGGAGGAGTTATAAACCATTCAAGGGCTCATATAGATCATTCTAGGACTGACTTTGCCCTGGCTGGGTCTTTGGCAGAGTTTTGAGTGACAAGGAAGAGGCAAGAGCAGGGAGAAAACCCAAGGTCTGGGACAGGTAGACAGGGAAAGACTGGGCAGGTAAGGGTTAATATATCGTGAAAAGTCCCGGAATGAATGGGCAGGAAGGGAAAAGGTTACTATGTTATGGAAAACCCGAGAGAAAATGGACAGGAAAAGGGAAAAAGGAAAGGGTTAATGTATCGTGGAAAGTCCAGGGGAAAATGGTCAGGAATGGGTTAACAGAGAGGTAAGGGTAGCGGGGTAGTGCGGGGCACGAAAGGGTTAAAGGATGCTGGAAGGTAGACTCAAAACCCCCCGCCATAAGCCCTCCGGTCTATTGATATTTCGAAAGACCGCCTAGCCTCCATAGAGAAGAATGGAGTCGAAAAACTCCCATTTGAATGCATTTGGACTGGATGGGAGGGGGGAGAAATCGAGGAGCGAGCCGTTTTCCTTTGAAGAGTATTGAAATCGGAAAAGGGAGGGGGGATTGAGCGGAAGAGCGGCTGTCTGTCAATTTAGTGGTTTAGAGGTCTCCCGCAGCGCCCCCGTATGGCCGAAAATTAATTTGACATTGATGGATGAGGCTGGGGCGCTGGGGCGCTGATTGGTTGGGACGCGCAGTTAGGCTTATCTCGCCTCCCCGCCACGCTACCAGGTCTCAGCGGCAATTATCTTGCCGCAGAGGTACGTGAAATGGCTACATTTGAAGAGGGTGTGAATTTGGAGCTTCCGCAAACCAATTTTCTCAGTCTCCAGCGCTTCCCGAGGCTTTTCTGTCTGCGTAAGGAGGCAGCCCGCTTTTTGCCCGATAACTCGGGAACGGCTGGGTATTTTTGAACGGGGTAAAGGGCGGCGTGCTTGTGACGGTCTGAGCTTCAATCGGACAGTACCGTTGGTCCTCGGAACCGGTCCAAAAGTTTTGAAATTTTATTTTTTCACAGTGACTTCATACTATATATTTGAAAGAAGTAGTACGGTATCTCCCCTCAGTCTTCTTTTCTCAAGGCTAAACATGACCAGTTCTTTCAGTCTTTCCTTAAGCTTCTCCAGCCTCCTGGATCATCGTTGTTGGCCTCTTCAGAACCTGTTCTGGCTTGTCCGCGTCCTTCTTAACGGGTGGTGTCCAGACTGGACACAGTACTCCAGATGAGGCCTAATCAGGGCCAAATCAAGGAAGGACTACTACTTCAAATGATTTGGAGGCTATACTTCTGTTACTCCTTTGTTAACTAGGTGAAGATAAAGGACCGCGATTTGGAAATGGCAACTACCATCTTGGAGAAGCCTTGGAGTGCTTTGATGCCAGGACACCATCACCAGTTCTCCTGTTCTCCCTTGCCATGTTTGGACTTCTATACCTGCTTTGAAAAAGAGAGCTTGCTCTCAAAAGCTCAGCAACTTAAAAAAAATTCTTCTAGAAGCCTATGATGAAGGTATCACCCATAGTCTAGTTTTGCTTTTATGCTTTGTTTCCTAGCCCTTCTCTATTCCTTTACTTCACCAGGTCCTCCTGCCGGAGTGCATGGTCTCTCTTTACACTCAAGGATCCAGATGATAACATATCAGACTTTTCCCCAGACTGCTGAGAAAGGAGATTAGGTAATTTGTGGACAATAAAGTTATCAGTGGTGACTAGTTTATGGAAATAAACTAAGACCATGGTGAGACGTGGTATTTGCACAATTGCACCATTTGCTTCCCCCGCCGCCAACACGCTCAGCTGAATGGGAGAACCACAATTCTCCCTGTGAAACTGTATTGTAACATGAGCAATATGGCCTTTTATTAATGATTTTTACCAGTGCAATGATACTGCATTGCTGTCCTCTTGGGAACAGATACCTTTAAGCTAATTCTGAACCTTTTGCATTTCACGTGACAATGCTTCTTTATTATCTTCTCAACCATAAAAATATGCCAGCCAACACCTGATGCATCTGATGAAATAAGTGGATATCTATATCCTTATAAACTTAAGGAAATGCCAAAGGCATGAACAAAACCCTGTTGTTTTTCATTATAGACTGACATGGTTCTGGCATTCCTCCCCGCCCCCAGAAAGATTAAAGAAGCCAGTAGTGTATCTTAACTTGACTGCTTCACTGAACTTCTAACCTTGGCCTCCCCTACACTAAATGGCAAATATCATCCATGCATCAGAGCACTGAGAGATAGCCTCTTGAAGCTTAATTTTATCTTCATTCTGATATTGATGCTGAAGCCTCTCTATTAACTGCACATGCCGGCCTATTAGAAGACTCAAAGAAACAGATGGAATGTCAACAAGTAAACTTGATTTCCTTGGATTTTGAAGATAATGAGGGGCATCATATGTATCATCACATACAAATGTGCCTCTCTTTTTCCTCATGCCTTCAGCTTCCTAGGCAGTCGCATGTTGTGGTCACGCGACATATATTCTGTAATAGTGGCTCATACCTCTAAGACCGATACTTCACATACCTCTCGCTGCACGTCACGGCCCCGTTTCTGTTTGCGGTTCGATGGAACGGAACCGCACGGCCTTGTGGGGTGGCTCCGAAGTCACCCCGACCACGCCCCCTGAAGTGAGCTCCAAGTGGGCTGAGAGATTCCCTTCCTGGAGCTCAGGAATCTGTTCGATGCGCTTCTCGATCCGCACCCAAGGCGACGTGCGGTTCCTCATAACCCGAAGCGAGAATATAATTTTTAATTTTTTAAAAAACTGATTACGCGGTCGAAACATCGATGTACCGATGCATCGAAATACCTGTTATGTTACTTCCTCAATTGCGGCATTTGCTTCACCCTTTTCCAATACTAATTCCGTTGTTAACTTCACCTGGGTAGTGTGTTTAAATTTCCGCCAGGTGGTTCTGTTCCTGTCCCCTAAAAAAGTTGGTGACCTGTCTCCTTTTAAATACTCCATGTGGTGGCGATGTTCCGCATGTAACTTCCCTTTAAATATGGTTTACCCCCTTTTCCCCCACCATCTGACGTTGCTTCCGCCAGTGCTGCGTGACAGAATGAAAACTTCAACAGATGCATAAATGGCAGCCTCGTTCTGGCCAAGGCATGCAATAGTTTTCGATACAGTGCTACGCTTTCCAAACCTTTGCCTTTGGTGAAGAAAACAAACCAGGCGGGATGAACGATACATCAAATGGCTGATGTCGTTCACGATCACAGTGACAGATGAGCGGCCACACCGCGGTCTGGTACAAACCGCTGATTGTTCACCTGCCCATGCACAGAGCGCTCCGAATACCGGCCCTGCAACCTTCTGCAGAAGTGTACTCTGTCCATGCTCTGAGCACTCCCCCACCCACCCTTATTTTCCCTTCCGAGCCTTATTCCCAATCACCCTTATTCCCAATCACCCACACTGCATCAATTCACGGCACCGCCCTCTGCCCATGCACAGAGTGCTCGCCCCCAAAACACCACCCTTCCTCCCCCCCCCCTCTGGTGCTTCATAAGTGATTAACAGCGGAAGAGTCTCTGGTGGCCAGGAGGGGCAGAGCTCTGCGGGTTGAGCCTGAGGGGACAACACACAACTAACCCCCCTCCCTTTCACACCCTCTTCAATAACACCTTTATGCAAGGCTGTTCGGGCTGTGGGTACAGCCCTTTGTCCTTACGTTATTCCCCGCCTGCAGCCAGCCCCAATCACCGGCACTGAATCCATTCACAGCACTGCCCTCTGACCATGCACAGAGTGCTTTCCCCCAAAAAACCACCCTTCCTCCCCCCCCCCGGTGCTTCATATCTGGTGGCCAGGAGAAGCTGAGCTCTGCGGATGCAGGTTCTGGACCGCCCACGAGATTCTTGCTGTTTCTTGCATGTGTTGATACAGCACAGGTTCGGGCCCGTGCTATTCCAAATGGCACCACGCAGAAACGAACACGCATTCCACCTGGCGTCACGGCTGCTTGTGCGTGACGGGTATGTGAGTTCCTCCACGCAATGCAGGTCAAAATTCAAAGTACTGCGACAGTGATTTAATTCAGCATTGCTGTTTTTTTGGGAGGAAGCAGAGGAACACCAGCAATCGCCATATTGGCAAGAACTTCTGGAACTGTGGTGACAAGTGGACAGACCTCACCCCGCCAATCTTTTTCCTGCCGGTTAGTGTGCAATAATGCCTTATTTACTACTTGTTGATTACCAAACTGTAGCAATCAATATGTCATGTGTGTGTGTGGGTGCGACACATGCTCTGTGAAACTGCTGGCTTTCTCTGCAACATAGAACTGGCACTGCGCCCCCAGGACCGCTATGTTCATTGATAAATCTTTGTATTTGTTTATGACTCAGTTCTTTTTTAAGGTATTGCAGCATGTGAAAACTCCGAATTACACATGTACAATAAGAAATCCATTTCAAATTTATGCCTCGTTGAAATCTTCAGCTGGGATCCCATTGGGTGCATGTTAGGGAGCATGAGAGCAAACATGTAATGCAGTACTGAGATTATGCCACTCAGTGTCAATATATGTTGCTAATGCATATGCCCCCCCTTTAAATTGAGGTTTGATAGTGTTCTGACTGGAAACTTACCTGTACTTTGCTGTACTACTACCACTACAAGGCATTCCATCTTTTAAAGGTGAATTAGATGCGGACACGTTTGTCTGTGCCCCTCAAATGAGATATTATTCCCCCCTTGTTTTTTCTCTCTCTCCCTTCAACCTTTTTAATAAGCAGAACACTTTGCTTTTTAACAATTGTGTAGGTACATTGCTGGCAAAATGCCTTTGCTGGCCACATAGTGATTTGGGTCATTTGTTCATATGTATATATATGAAATATGAAAGTGAAGAATTGTAATGTGCCTTGCCAGTCCTGCATCCCCCTATTTTCCCTTTACCCCTACCCTCTATCCTACTACAACCATATTTCTTTCCTAATTTGTTCCTTATAATGTCCCTTTCCCAGAAAAATTAATATTTTTTTTTTAAAAAATCCATCCTGTGTTACCCTATTTGGGGGAGAACCCACAATGCACTACATTGGTGGGTGAAAGCCAGTAGGGGAATGTCCAACCCTATTGGACAGAAGCGTGCCAACAGGCTGACATTCCCATTTAAAAATTAACATATATAAGAATTAAGGGCGTCAAATGACAGTAGGCATGGGAGGATTTTGTCAAGGAAATGAGTAAGTTGAGTAGTGCACAGCCACTGGAATGATGATTGCACTGCACAATGAAATGGAGAACCAATAAAGTGGTAGCATCCCAGATGGCTAGATTTGATTTGGAGATTTATGGAGATGGGTGGTGTAGAAATACAATGAATAAAACAGACAATAACATCTGTAGTAGAAGATGATAATCTGATGCTTCAGACGGTTCTTCAAGGAGATGTGACTTGATCTGCTTTACTTGCAACAGTCAGCACTCAATCAACATATTCTCACATGTCTTTCTGCTACCAGAAATGATGATCAGATAAGATACACCAGAGTCTCAATCATCTCAGGACGTGATGGGCTGATGCCCAGACCTTTGGGATTATGTCTCTGTCCTTCATGCAACATTACAGGACAGATCTGAAAATGACAGGGATGCCTCTTTTATTAGGTTTCTTTTTCCTAGTTAGACATGTGAATTATGAGATATGAGCTTGGGATGCAGTTGAATTCAATGGCTTCAAAGCCACTGTAGCAACCTTCGAACAAAAACAATTTTGTAAGAGGGGGAGCACACTCAATAACAATTGTGCTGCTAGGAAATGGTTAGCTATTTTATTTTCGTGGTTGTAAGGCATTAGTAATGCAGTTCCTCAGAATAATGATTGTTTGTTTCTGCTTTATTTGTATTTTGCATATTAGTCATTGAGCGTAATAAAGCTTATCTATCTAACTTCTCTATACATGGGCTTTAGTCTTCTGAGAAATCTCCATTAAACTTTCAAACCATTTCAGTGGAATTTCATCACCCCCCTTCAGAAAGCCCCTTGTGGTTGGGCCACACCTTTGAGTTCAGGGCAGAGTAAAAAGTTATTATGTTATTGCCTTGATTTGACTTCATCAAGTTGATAACTTGATGAAGCTAAAAGGAGCTCTACTGAAAACAGTGAGGCACTTATTCTTTTTCTTTTCAACAAGGCCTTATGAATTCTGCTTATAGCCCAGTTGATCACAACATGTCTTATCATTGATTGATCAGCTTATTGTCCGCTCATTGTCAGCAGATCTCTGGGAATTTCATACAGTGGTCTTTTCCCAACCTTACCTGGACACAACTGTCAGGGTGGAGTAGTAGATAGAAGGTCCAACAAGGATTCAGGAACTCTGGGTTCAAATCTGGTCTCAGCCACAGAACCTCTTAAGATGGGGTGACAATGGCAAACTGTTTTCCAAATACAGTATTGAATACACCTTGAAAACTCTATTACGACTCATCTTAAGTCGGAAGCAGGAAGGAAGAACACCGCCCGGCAGTTCAAGGAGTCTGCACAAGCAAGTTGCAGCTCAGCTCTGCTGCATAGTTTGTTCCTTTTCCTTTCTGCTTTAATTCTCATGAGCTTTATTTGACTTCTTGGTTGCATTTATATCCTACTTTTCCTCCTGTGATTTCAAGGAAGCATCCATGGGTATCTTATTCCTATTAAGAGATCATAACTGGCCTGAAACTCCTTGATTTTACTGGCTAAACCTAGATATGCCAAATTCAGCAGTCTAATGACTCCACCATCCTAGCTCCCCAGAAGGTCTATTAGCTTATCAAAGATTTAATTATTGTTTGGTCATTGTCCAGAGGGAAAGAGTGTATGGATGAAAGGAAATAAAATAGGTCATACTTCAGCAATTCCTGGTACAGCACTGGTAAGTTTCTGGGTTTGAACAGTTCAGCTAGGGCTGTTTGACCTCTGTTTTACCTCTGCCTCTGCTAACCTTAACTGCTCATTTAAATACAAAGAGCCATTAATCAGCTAAACAAAGGAAGTTGCTAGGAAGCAGGGCTGGTGCCAGACTAAGCCTTCCACTGAGCTTGGGGGTGGAGTTACACTAAGTGTTTTCCCCCTGAAGAAGCATTTGAGCCTCAGCATTTGAGGCTGGGTGTGAATCCAAGCAGAGCTACTGCTGAGATAGAGAGAAAGAAGACAGCACTGGTAAGTTTCTGGGTTTGAACAGTTCAGCTAGGGCTGTTTGACCGGCCCGCGTGCCGAGAATTTATTTTTCACTTAAAAAGAGGAACATTGGTACTAGATTATTATTTCTAGAGTAGTAGCTAGTAACACTAAAAATATTCAAGGCCCAGAATACTGCACTCATTAAAATGGAGTCTGAGGGAGCAGCTGTAGTTACCTGTAACACTTGTGCCATGTTTGTCATCTTGACAAAATGCACCGAGAACTACACTTGCTGCAAGTGCAAGATGGTTGCACTATTAGAAGAGAAGGTCCGGGAGCTAGAGGCCTGCATATCGAACCAGAAACATATTAAGGAGCTTGAGCGGTTCTTGGACAGAGCGGAACAGACTATCCAGGTCCAAGAAGAGACAGGGCACACTTTTGAGGATGTAATCACTTCCCCAACCCAGGAGGTAGATGTGTGGAGGAATGTGACTCAAAGGAGTAGAAGGCCAAGGGATCGCTCAGAGAGTCTCATATTGCACAATCAATTTGAGGCTCTTTCGGGGGGAACAAGATGGCCGCGATCAGCAGAGACGCTAGCTGAAGCAGTCCCAGCTAACGTCAATGTACCCCAGGTCCCAAGAGGGTTATATTCCATTCAAGACGACCCGCTGGGAGCAGAATCCATCCCAGAACCGATCCGGGGCACCCAGGCGTGGTTCCTTCTCCATCGGGAGAGGTTTGAAACCCCTGGTGCAATTCCTGTGCGGCTGAGACCTTGGGAGGTCCTGACGGAGTCCGAGCTGCCTCTATTCCTCCAGAAATCGTGAGTGGCTTTTTCCCATCCGAAAGCCCCTTCAAATATATTAATCAAGCAACTTACCTAAAGAATTTGCCTCTATTCAATCATCTTTCCTGTTTTATCTGTTACCATCTGCCTCTCGGAGGACTGCAACTATTGGTTTCACTTTCATATTCATCTAACGGCAGATTTAACCCTAAAGCTCCCGATTTCACCATCCACTATATTCCTCGGACTCTGTTGGCAAAAGTGGGTATAGCACGCCATCTACTGGATTTTTCCATGTTTGCGACTCCACATATATTTCTTGAAAGCAGCAAACCAACTAGAATAAGATTAACCCCTTCAACACGAGTAAAACCCCAATTATACAAAAGAAATCTGTTTTTGTTCCTTTGGCCCACCCAGCAGCTATGACCCAGCAATCAAGTCAATTAAGCCAAACTAGTCAGATCCTAGATGCGCTTAATCAATTGAATCTCACTCAAGTTAAAATGATTTCAGACCAAAGCACTGGGTTTTCCAACTTAAGAGCAGAAATGAAAGAGGGTTTCTCAAATGTGGACGCCAAACTAGAAACTTTTGGTGGTCGTTTACAAGCGTTGGAAGAGAACATGAATGTCACTGACTTTCGTCTTGGAGAAATTGAAGCCACAATGGAATCAACAAGTAGACTGGTACTTACACAGGAAATCGAAGCCTCTTCCAAAATTCTAAGAATTCAAAACCTTATTGTGGACAAAGATGAAAACCTCTATCCCACAGTTGGAAATAGCCTGGCCACCCTACTAGAGGCACCTGTTGAAGATTTTCTTCGTGAGGTAGACTTGATCTACCGTCAACCAACGGCTTATACCAGAAGAAACAAACTTCCCCCTGAGGTAATAGTCAAATTGGTTAGAAGATACACTCGTGATTGCATCCTCAAGGCTACTCAGGATAAGGAGGTGGAAATCAATAAATCCAAAGTGACAATACTAAAATATGTCCCTTGGGAGGTTCGTCAACTGCGGAAAGAATATACATTTCTTACCAAACTTCTGCTCAAGCATGACATAAGATATAAGTGGCTCTACCCCCAAGGTTTGTCCTTCCAATGGGAAGGTAAACTACAGAAAATTGAATCCCATCAGAAAGCTAGAGCCTTCGTTGAAAAAAATGCAAGGAAGTTGGGTTACTCCCCCTCTTCTTCCTCATCATCCTCCACTGAAGGTGAGGACATGACCGGAACTCAAACCACTACCAAAGAAGACAACCGTGACAACCGTGACAATCAGACTTCGAAACAAGAGACTTCAAAGCATGACCAAGATTCTTGTGGCGTAGTGGGAGGCGCCAGGCCGAAGCACTATCTCAGGCCAAAATCAGGGAAGAAGAAATATCGCTGGAAGTAGTAAGATGGCTCAAAAAATTCTAACATGGAATATCAATGGTTTGAACACTCCAGAAAACGCCGGAAAACTTTCAATTTCCTCCAAAAACAACAATGTTCAATCATCTGCCTACAGGAAACCCACATATTGAGAAAACATGAACATTATTTAATACAAAATAAATTCGGAAAGCTATTTTCCACATCAAACAAAGAAAAGAAGCAAAATGGGGTGGCACTGTATATTAAACCAGAGCTTTCTCCAACCCTTCTGGAAAAGGATGAATCAGGCAGATGGATTCTTATCCAAGTTAAAATTCAATCTAAAGAAACAACTATCGCTGGTATATATGCCCCCAACGATAAACACGGAAGACAAACCCTTTTTGAACAACTGACTCAGAAACTGTTGCAATATGGGAATCATCAGCTTATAATATTGGGAGATTTTAATGCTGTACATATTCCCTCAGTAGACAGGAAAACACCAAAAGGGAAAAAAATTCAAGACTTCATCTTCCACACTGCCCAAATCGTTCTTGGACATGTCCGATATTTTAGAACTTCATGATATCTGGAGAAGGAAAAATCCACTAAAAGATGGTTACACCTTTTACTCAAGACAACATGCTTCCTTCTCCCGTATAGATATGTGTTGGGCCACATCTGATCTTCTACTAAATACAAGGGATATAGAAACCTTACCTCGAATGCTATCTGACCACAATGCTATTTTATGGACATTGAAATCTTCAGGTATGCCCAGGCACTGGAAAATTAACTCAACACTTTGGACCGATAAAGAATTCATTTCAGAGGCTGCTAGAGATCTGAACTTGTATTTTGAAACCAATCTAAATAAGGGTACACCACTCAAAACGGTATGGGATGCCTTTAAACCATATTTCAGAGGATTTGTTATCCAATATATGGCAAAATGGAATAAAGAGAGGAAAAAGAAATATGAATCAATCCTTAATATGATGAAAAAGCTTGAAATGGACTTAACACAAGACCCCCGTAATGACAAGCTGAACAAAGACCTGGCCTCTAGTAGACATGAACTCAACCTGATCCTGACTGCAGATGTAGCTCACAAAATTAAGCTGGCCAAACTGAATTTTGTGGAAAATGCAAACAAACCAGGTAGATGGTTAGCGTATAGGTTAAAAAAGGTACAATCACAAAAATTTATATATTCACTTAAAGACAAAACTGGGGAAAATCAGACAGAGCAACTACCAATCCAAAAAATCATAGAGGAATATTACCAAAGATTATTCAAGCCGGAGATGATTGACAAAGATGCCATCTTCCAATATCTTAAACAAGCCAACTTTCCAAAACTTACTGAAGAACAGAGAGCCCAGACGAATGCTCCTATCACAATGATGGAAATAACAGAGGCTATTAATCATCAAAAGTTGAATAAAGCACCTGGATCTGACCAAATACCAGCTATATTTTACCAAAAATTTTCGGAGACAATTTCTGGAAATATGAAAAATCTCTTTACATCTATATTTGAAGGCGAAGATATACCAGATTCCTGGAAATCATCACATACGACACTGATTCCCAAAGAAGGGAAATCCAAAGATTTGATACAGAATTACAGGCCAATTGCCCTCCTAAATGTGGATTACAAAATTTTTGCAACCATTCTGGCTAATAGATGGCGGATGATTTTACCTTCTCTGATATCACGCAACCAGACTGGCTTCCTTCCGAAAAGGAATCTCCAATCCAATATTAGAACTTTTCTTAATGTGTTGGAATATTACGAATCTCACCCCGAGAAGCAAGTAGCTTTTGCATTCATTGACGCTGAGAAAGCCTTCGATAATGTATCCTGGTCTTTACTCAAAACTCAATTAGATTACCTCCAGTGTGGCCATAGAATGTTGCGAGCTATTGAACAAATCTATTCTACTCAAAATACCAGGATTGTAGTCAACGGTCACTTTACAGACAAAGTTAATATACACAAAGGTACTAGGCAAGGATGTCCCCTTTCCCTCTTTTTGTTTATAACTACCCTGGAAGTTCTTCTTCACGTTATAAGGGGAAACCCTGACATTCAAGGCCTACAAAACAAGGGAGAAGTTTACAAGGTACAAGCCTTTGCAGATGACCTGATGGTTATCATGGAGAACCCTCAGACATCCTCCGTAGAACTTCTAAAGACCCTGGAGGCATATTCTAAAATCTCTGGATTAAAGGTGAATAGAGAAAAAACATTGATTTTAACCAAAAATATGACTCCATCCATGATTCAAAAATTGGTAAATCAATCTGGTTTTCAACATTCAAATAGGGTAAAATACTTGGGTATTACTATATCTAACCGATGTAACTCTTTACTCAAAGACAATTATGTCAATGTTATAAAAACAATCAAAGCTGACCTCGAAACTTGGTCAAGACTTCAGCTATCCCTAATGGGCAGGATCGCTGCAGTTAAAATGAATGTCTTACCTAAACTGCTTTTTTGTTTCAATCTCTGCCTATATTGCCAAACTTTAAGATCATTTCAGATCTGGAAAAAGTATACGTATATTTATATGGCAAAAGAAAAAAGCAAGGATTAAAAATATTTATTTGCAGGATAGAACCAAATTTGGTGGTTTTGCCCTTCCTAATTTGGTACTATACTACAAGGCTGCTGCCTTGACTTGGATTAAGGATTGGATCTTGATGACAAATAAAAGAATATTGCAGCTTGAGAGTTATGGTCTTGATAAGGGCTGGCATCACTATTTGTGGCATAGGGGAAATTTACCTACCCTCTTTAAAAAGCACTGGATAAGGAATGCCTTACTCAAAATATGGCTAATGATTAAAAAACAATTTTACCTCAAAGCACCTATGTGGTTATCCCCACTGGGAGCAATTTACAGCTCCCAGGCAAGTGAAATCTCAAATGTTATAACCTACAGACACCTTCTGAATGATGACTTCTCATTGAAACCACTAGGGAAATTAGTATCAGAAGGCTATAATCTGGATTGGTGGAAATATCAACAAATACATTCACACTTCAAAGAGCTTTCCAAAGAGGGTCGTTTTATGACTACTGATACCTCACTTGATAAAATACTTTCCTCTGGTGACTCCAAGCTTCTTAGTAAATTCTATAGCATGTTGATAAATGAAAAAATGATTGATACACTGGTTAAAGACTGTATGATAAGATGGGCAGAAAACTTAGGCTATACTATTCATTTAAATAAATGGGACTCTCTGTGGAACACAGTTAAAATCTTTAAATCTATTTCGTTCAAGGAAAATTGTTATAAGATGTTTTATAGATGGCATTTCGCGCCTCATCGTTTATCCAAGATGTATAACTGTTCACCTAAATGTTGGAAATGTAATTATGACTGTGGAACCTTTTATCATATGTGGTGGACTTGTAAAGAAGCTAAGGCGTATTGGAACATGGTTAAACTTTTCTTAGAAAGATCTTTGAAAATTAAAATAGAGTCTAGACCAGAACTATTTCTGTTAAATATAGTAGATATGAATATTTCTTATGATCAGAGATATGTACTTCATCATGTAATTGTTGCTGCAAGAATACTGTACGCGAAACTTTGGAAACAACCAATCACGCCAACAGAGAAGGATCTTCATGGAAAGATAAGAGAATGCATCGAAATTGATAAACTCTCTGGTTATTTAAAGGGAGACTACGACGAGATCTTTCGGGAAAGATGGCAAGAAGTAACAAATTTATTAGTATTGTGACAACATTTGGCAATTTTAGCAATATGTTTAATTACTATTTCTATTTTGCTTGATACACTCAATGTAAATTTTAAAAACTGTATCCCCCCTTTCTTTCCTTTTTTTCTTTTTCCTCTTACCCATACTCCTTCCCTTTGTTCCCCTCTTAAAAATCCAATAAAAATTTATTAATAAAAAACAAAAAACAATTTGAGGCTCTTTCCCTCATCACACCTCATGAGGCACACACAGAGGAACAACTGGTTCCACCTGAGGATCTCTCCCTCATCACAATTGATGAGATACAGTATCAGGTACATGTAGAAGAACAGGCTGCAGGAGAGAAGCTCCTTCTGCTAGGGGATTCTATAATTAGAAATACGGAGGGATGGATTTGTGATGAGCATGATAAGCATATGGTCACTTGCCTGCCAGGTGCAAAGGTTGCAGACATCACGAAAAATCTAGATAGCTTGTTAGAGAGAACCGGGAAGGAGCCAGTGGTCATGGTACATGTTGGTACCAATGATGTCGGGAAGGCCAAGTGGTCAGTCTTGGAAGCCAAGTTCAGGTTGTTAGGAAAAAGATTGAAGTCCAGGACTTCCAAGGTAGCATTTTCAGAAGTGCTACCTGTTCCTCGTGCAGGACCCGCCAGGCAGGCAGAGCTCAGAAGCCTCAATGCGTGGATAAGGCGATGGTGTCGAGAGGAGGGCTTTAGATTTGTCAGGAACTGGAGAACATTTTGGGACAAGCCAAACCTGTTCAGGAGGGATGGGTTGCACTTGAATCATGATGGGACCAGATTGCTGGCACTCAACCTCAAAAAGGCTGCAGAGCAGCTTTTAAACTGATAACTGGGGGAAAGCCGACAGGATCTGTGTGGCATCCGGTTCGGAACACCTCATCCACAGGGAATGAGGTTGGAAAGGGTAGAGAATCACATAGAGATAACATAGCAGGTATTAGTACTGGGAGAATAATGGAATGTGATAGTTCATCTACTGAAAATAATAGCTCTGGGAGGAAAAGAACAAAGCAGCAGCTGTTGTTGCAGAACCCACTGTACAGGTGCTTCTATGCCAATGCTCGAAGCCTCCGACCAAAAATGGGAGAACTCGAACATTTGGCAGCTAGGGATAACATTGATATAATAGCCATAACAGAAACCTGGTGGAATGCAGAGAACCAGTGGGATACAGCAATCCCAGGCTATAAACTCTATAGAAGGGATAGAGAGGGGCGGGTTGGAGGGGGAGTGGCCATCTACGTTAAAGAAGGGGTAAAATCCAGCAGAATGGAGTTTGACAGAGGGTCTGACTCCACCATAGAATCACTGTGGGTTAAACTACCAGGTCCAAGGAGTGATGTGATAGTTGGGGTATGCTATCGCCCACCAGATCAAAAACTTGAGGGGGACCTTAAAATGAGGAGACAAATCATGGAGGTGTCTCAGAAGCACAGGATAGTAATTGTGGGGGACTTCAATTATCCCCACATCGACTGGGCCAATGCGAGCTCCGGGCAAGAAAGAGAAACTGGGTTTCTCGACTTGCTGAATGACTGTGCCTTAGAGCAACTTGTCATGGAGCCCACCCGAGAACAGGCAATTCTGGATCTAATACTGTCTGATACTCAGGATCTGGTCAGGGATGTGAATGTCACTGAGCCTCTGGGGAACAGTGACCATGCTGCAATCTCCTTTGCCATGCATGTTGGAGGAAGAGTGTCAAGCAAATCAGAAATAAAAATCCTTGATTTTTGAAGGGCAAACTTCCCTCAGATGAGGAAACTAGTTAGAAAGAAATTGAAGGGGAAGGTTGGAAGAATCCAATCTCTTCAGAGTGCATGGAACCTGTTTAAAACAACGGTAACAGAGGCCCAGCACAAGTGCATACCACAAAGAAAGAAGAGCTCATTTAAGTCCAAGAGGGCACCAGCATGGTTAACGAGTGGAGTTAGAGAGGCTCTAAAGCGCAAGGAGAGGTCTTTCTGTAAATGGAAATCCTCCCGAAATGAGGAAAATAAAAAGGAACACAAACTCTGGCAAAAGAAATGTAAGAAGATGATAAGAGAGGCAAAGAAAGATTTTGAGGAACGAATGGCTAGCAATATAAAGGGTAATAATAAAAGCTTCTTTAAATATGTTAGAAGTAGAAAACCTGCCAGAGAACCAGTTGGCCCACTGGATGGTGAGGGAGGAAAAGGGGAGATTAAGGAGGACTTGGAAATTGCAGAGAAATTAAATGAGTTCTTTGCATCTGTCTTCATGACAGAAGACCTTGAGCAGATTCCGCTGCCTGAACGGCCTCTCTTGACTAAAGAATTAAATCAAATACAGGTTAAAAGAGAGGATGCTTTAGGACTAATTGATAAATTGAAGCTTAACAAGTCACCGGGCCCAGATGGCATCCACCCAAGGGTTATTAGGGAACTGAGAAATGAAATTGCAGATCTCTTAACGGTAATATGCAACTTGTCTCTTAAAACGGCCACAGTGCCGGGGGACTGGAGGATAGCAGTTGTCACACCAATTTTTAAAAAAGGAAGGAGGGGGGACCCGGGAAACTACAGGCCAGTTAGCCTTACATCTGTCCCAGGGAAGATGGTGGAAAGCCTCAACCAAGAGAAAATCTTAAAACACATAGAAGAACAAACTTTGCTGAGAGAAAATCAGCATGGCTTCTGCAAGGTTAAGTCTTGTCTGACAAATCTTTTAGAATTTTTTGAAAAGGTCAGCAGGCATGTAGATTTGGGTGAACCGGTGGATATAGTCTATCTGGATTTTCAAAAGGCCTTTGACACAGTCCCTCACCAGAGGCTGCTGAGAAAATTGCACAGTCAGGGGATAAGAGGGCAGGTCCTCTTATGGATTGAGAACTGGTTGAGATCCAGGAAACAAAGAGTAGGTGTCAATGGGAAATTTTCACAATGGAGAAAAGTGAAAAGCGGTGTGCCCCAGGGCTCTGTCCTGGGGCCGGTGCTTTTCAATCTGTTCATAAATGACCTGGAGACAGGGATAAGCAGTGAGGTGGCCAAGTTTGCAGATGACACAAAACTTTTCCGTGTGGTAAAAACCAGAGAAGATTGTGAAGAGCTCCAGAAGGATCTCTCCAAAATGGGGGAATGGGCTACGAAATGGCAAATGCGTTTTAATGTAGCCAAATGTAAAGTAATGCATATTGGGGCGAAAAATCAAAACTTTATCTATCAACTCATGGGCTCTGAGTTATCCGTGACAGATCAGGAAAGAGATCTTGGTGTGTTGGTGGACAGCTCCATGAAGGTGTCTCCCCAATGTGTGGCAGCGGTGAAGAAGGCCAATTCCATGCTAGGGATTATCAAAAAGGGGATTGAAAATAAAACAGCCAACATTATAATGCCATTATACAAAACAATAGTAAGGCCGCACCTGGAGTATTGTGTACAATTCTGGTCACTGCATCTCAAGAAAGACATAGTGGAACTGGAAAAGGTGCAGAAGAGAGCGACCAAAATGATTACTGGGCTGGGGCACCTCCCTTATGAGGAAAGGCTAAAACATTTGGGGCTCTTTAGTCTGGAAAAAAAGGCGCCTGAGGGGGGATATGATTGAGACGTACAAAATAATGCAGGGCATGAGTAAAGTGGATAGAGGGAAGCTCTTTTCCCTCTCACAAAATACCAGAACTAGGGGACATACACTCAAATTGAGGACTGGGAGAGTAAGAAC
This sequence comes from Phrynocephalus forsythii, assembly GCA_029282475.1. Taxonomy (NCBI): domain Eukaryota; kingdom Metazoa; phylum Chordata; class Lepidosauria; order Squamata; family Agamidae; genus Phrynocephalus; species Phrynocephalus forsythii. Next base: position 48,486,088 of record JAPFRF010000006.1, on the reverse strand, counting down.
AGACAAAAGAAAATATTTTTTACACCCAGCGCGTTGTTAGTCTATGGAACTCCCTGCCACAGGATGTGGTGATGGCATCTGGCTTGGATGCCTTCAAAAGGGGATTGGACAGATTCCTGGAGGAAAAGTCCATCACAGGTTACAAACCATGATGGAGATGTGTAATCTCCAGGCTTAAAACCAGGGTACTTCAAGGGCCAGATGCAGGGGAGTTGTATCAGGAGCAGGGCTGTGGAGTCGGGAGATAAATGTTCCGACTCCAACTCCGACTCCTAAGTTTTTTTGTACTTCCGACTCTGACTCCCCGACTCCACTGTATTAATATGCGAATGTATTTTATACACAGAAAGTTTAAGTATTGCTGCTCCTAACTGTGCGTTGTGTGCCATATAATGAAGCACATGAAAAGCATACTTCTTCACAGTCACTTAACGTGTTCGTTTTTGCGGTTACGTGAGGCACTGCATGCATTGGTCTTTATTCTTACAGTAGTGAAGTCATTAATTATAACTTTTTATGAATAGGGACATTTAAACTTGCTTTTAAAAAAATCTAAATTTAGTCGGAGTCGGAGTTGAAGTTGGTGCATTGTTTGCCAACTCCGACTCCGACTCCAGGTACCCAAAATCTACTCCGAATCCGACTCCTCGACTCCGACTCCACACCCCTGATCAGGAGACAGAGATCTAGTCTTGTGCGCTCCCAGATGCATCTGGTGGGGCCACTGTGAGATACAGGAAGCTGGACTAGATGGGCCTTTGGCCTGATCCAGCAGGGCTCTTCTTAGGTTCTTATGTACCAATCCCCTCTCCCTGCTCCCACATCCAACTACCTTGATGGCCAGGGGGAGGGTGTTTTTGGGTTGCCCTTGTCAACAGTTCCCTCATTCATAACGTCAGCCTTAACAATCTTCTTGATGCAAACATCCTCAACCCTTTCAAAGCCACCCAAGCCAGAAGCCGTCAATGCATCTTGTGGCAGGGGGTTCCCTCCAAATATTTTGGAAGTCAGTGCCCACTGGCCACCTCCACAGCCATGCCTGGGGATGA
>JAPFRF010000006.1:48444088-48484939 GCA_029282475.1 Phrynocephalus forsythii | reverse complement strand
GGCCAGCTCATAAGAGAGCGTAATAGTCTGTACTATCCAGCGGGCAAACCGTTGGGAAGAGACAGGATTACCCAGTAAAGCAGGATCATGACACACAAACAGTTTATTAGTGTTTCTGATGGATTTAGTCCTAGAGACATAAAAAGCTAGGGCCCATCTAACATCCAGTGTATGCATGTGCCTTTCAATCATAGTCATAGGATTGGGAAAGAAATTTGGTAAAAACAATAGGTTGAGAAACATGGAAAGATGAAACAACTTTCGGGAGGAAGGTCACATCAGGAATAGGCCACCACTCTATCATGGTGGAAGCATAAATACGGAGGGTCACACCGGAGAGTGCAGAGCTCGCTGGACCTTCTAGCCGAAGTGATGGCTACCAAAAAGGCAGTTTTTAGGGTCAGTAGCCTAATGTCTGTAGAAGCCAAAGGTTCAAAGGGCGGGCGTTGCAAGGCCCGGAGGACCAAGGACAGTGACCACTGAGGAGGAATAGGTTTCCTGTCAGGGAACGTGTGTTTGAGGCCCTTGAGAAACTGCTTCGTTCTAGGATGTCTGAAGAACGCAGCTGCCTCTGAAAACTGTGGCTGATGGGCCACAATGGCCGAGAGGTGAACTCGCAGAGAGGCCGGTGTAAGACCTAAACGTTTCAAGTGTAGAAGGTATTGTAAGACCCACGTAAGGGAGGGATTGACAGGGTCAAATCCCTTATCTGCCGCAAATAAAGAAAACCTCCTCCACTTATAGGTGTATTGTTTTTTAGTGGAAGGCTTGCGGCAAGAGTCAATGATAGTGTCAATCAAGGCAGAATCCTCCAGGCTGTAATCTAGAGGCGATTCAGGTCCGGGTGAAGAACTTGCCCGTTGTCTAGTGAGAGAAGCTCTGGAAACTGGGCAAGGCGTAGATACTCCGAGGACATCTGCAGAAGGGACGCAAACCAGGGCTGACTAGGCCGCCAAAGTGCTATCAGGATGAGGTTGGCTCTCTCCTGCAGGGTCTTGATGACTACTCTGTCCATCAGAGCCACAGGAGGGAAGGCATAAAGAAGGTCTGTCGACCATGGAAGGAGGAGAGCATCTCCTAAGGAGTGAAGTCCCCTCCCTGGCCTGGAGCAGTATACTCGGCACTTGGTATTGGATTGGGAGGCGAAGAGGTCCACACGAGGCGAGCCCCACTTGCTGCAAAGAAGGTTGAAGGTCCCGGGATGCAGCTCCCACTTGTGGGTCGCCTGAAGTCGTCGACTGAGGTTGTCCGCGTCAGTGTTCTCCTCTCCAGGTAAGTGCAGCGCGATCGGGTGAATGTTGTTGGAGATGCACCAGTCCCAGAAGCGGATCGTGAGCTGCAGAAGACGCTGTGAGTGGGTTCCGCCCTGTTTGTTGATGTAGTACATGGTGGTTGTGTTGTCGGTCACTGCCAGTACTACATTGCCGGAGAGGTGTCGGATGAACGCCCTGAACGCTTTGAAGATCGCCAGCAGCTCCAACTCGTTTATGTGGAGCATCTGCTCCTGTGGAGTCCAGGTATCATGGATGGAGTGAGAGAGACAAACAGCACCCCAACCTGTGTTGCTGGCATCTGTAGTGACTTGTATGGTAGGAAATGGATTCCTGAAGGGACGTCCAGAGAGGATGTTGGACCGGCAAGACCACCAGTGAAGATGATGAGGTAAGTCCAGGGGGATGGGGAGGAGTTTGTTGGGAGGGTCCCAAAGAGGGTCGAAGTGTCGGAGAAACCAGGCCTGGAGAGGTCTGAGTCGAAGCCTCGCGTGAACCAAGACAGAGGTCATTGAGGCCATGAAGCCTAACAGTCTTTGAGCCTCTACTGCTTGGATGACCTGACGTGTATGGAATTGTTGGAGCAGATGGAGCATATCTGCGATTCTGGTCCTTGGAGGAAAGGCCATAGCTCTGGTGGAGTCCAGAATGGCACCGATGAAGCTTACCACTGGGGAGGGTTCGAGATGCGATTTTATTTATTTATTTATTTATTTATTTATTTATTTATTTATTTATTTGCAGGCCCAATGATTCTAACAGGGTGAAACTGCAAACAAAGAGGACAAGATGGCGATGTCTTGGCAATTAACAAGGGCCTTGTCCTGAGAGTCTTCAAGGCCTCAGCCAGTCAGGGAGATAGGGGAAGACAACTATTACCAGTGTGTGGAGGTAGGCTGGCACTGGGGCCATGCACTTGGTGAAAACTCTTGGTGCCGTGGCCAACCCAAATGGCAGGGCGGAATATTGATAGATGTATTCCCCTACGGTGAAGCAAAGCAGGTGACGATGAGCTGGGTGGATTGATATGTGGAAGTATGCATCTTTGAGGTCCACAACCCCAAACCAGTCTCCTCTGCGCAGAAGAGGGATGACTTTCTCCAAGGTGACCATTCGAAATTTCTTGTATACCAAGAACTTGTTCAAGAATCGCAGGTCCAGAATAGGCTGGAGCCCTCCGTCTTTCTTCGGTATGGTGAAATAATGGGAAAAGAGGCCTAGGCGAGCAAGGTGCCTTGGGACGATTTCTATTGCTTGCTTTTGAAGAAGAGAAGATATCTCTTCCAGGAGGCAAGGTGAAGGAGAAGGGTGAACTAAATTTCCCAACGGGGGAAGAGAAGCTAACTCTAAGAGGTAACCTTTTTGAATAACAGAGGACCCATTGGTCCGAGGTGATGTGCTGCCAGGCTGCCAGAAAAGGATTGAGACGGATCGGATGATAGTCAATAGTCGTCTCTGGATCTCCTCTCCCTGGGCTTGGAGGGGACGGAAGTGGACTTGGACTTCTTAGTTTTGGAGACAAAGCTGAAGAGGGCCGAAGATCTTGCTGGATGATCTCTCTGTTGGTGTTTTGAGGAAGACTGAGTTGAGGGGGGGCCAGGATCGCCTTCTTGTGTGGAAACTAAAGGAAGGTTTCTGGCGAGCAGGGATCACGTTCAACTTCTTAGCAGTGTCCTGCTTCTTATGTCTGTCCTCCATAAGATCATCCGTAGCGGTGTTAAACAGGCCAGATCCATCAAAAGGCAGGAATTCAATTTGTGTCTTATGGTCATCTGAAAGGCCGGTGGTGCGTAGCCAAGTGTGCCTGCGGAGTGATGGACGAATTAAGCACCTTAGAGGCAGCATCAGAGGAATGTTTGGAGGCCCTCATCTGCTGCGCTGCTAGGGCCATAGACTCCTCGTAAAGTGCAGAAGCCTCTGCACGCTTCTCTTCAGGGATCAGCTCCAAAAAAGGATGGAGGTGAGTGAGGAGATCATGTTGATAGGCCCCCATGGCACCCTAGTAGTTCGCAATCTTGTGTTGAAGAACAGCAAAAGAATAAATGTGCCTACCAACAGTATCTAATTTCCGTCCTTCTTTAGAAGGAGGAATGGGTGTTTGTTTTGTACGTGACTGTACTTGGGAGGACGCAACTACCACGGAGTTGGGAGTAGGGTGCTTATTAAGGTAAGGTGCCTTATCATCGTGGACTCTGTAGAGAGCTTCCAGCTTGCGAGGGATGGAAGTAGTCGACAAAGCTTGGAAGGAGTCCTCAATCATCATCAGGAAGGAAGGAATCAGCGTAAGATGAACTGGTGATGTTTCATCATTAGCAATCCTACCAAAGATGTGGCATATTCTCTTGGGCTGCGGCTGGTGGATTGGCAGATCAATGGTTTTAGACATTCTGATGAGAAAATTGGCATAATTTCTCATAGAGTTAGAAGTGGACGGAGGGGATTTTTCGTCAACCTCTGAATCCGGAGAGGTGACAATCTGCAACAAAGTCGAATCCGAGACTTCGGAACCGACAGACTCCACATCATCCTCCCTATTCGAGCCCGAAGAGGAGGGAATCAAGGACATCTGGTCGGATTCGACCTGGTCCGCGGAATGGATGGACCACTGTCGTCCATCGAAACAGAGCAAGAAGGCTGGTATCGGAGGGACAGGCAAGGGAGCTTGAATATGATGCTCCTTACGCCTCTTATTCTTAGGCTGCACAATCGAATCCGAATCCTCGGTGGTCCATTTAGGCGGTGTGAGTGCCTGGGCCACAGCAGCCGGTACGGGTTTGGTCTGGCGCGCCGGGACCGAAGGAACGGAGCCAACCGAAGCAGCCGGGATGGTAGGCTGGAGCTGAACGTGTTTGCTGAGTCTGGGCTTGTCCGGCTTCGAGGACGAACCCGAAGGGAACGTCGGAGGCAGAGAAGAGGCACGCTCTTCGAGTTCAGTCTCCCGGACCAGTACCGGGGACGAAGCAGCCCTGGACGCTAGAGATGGAGAGCGCAGAGGAAGCTCTCGGGACCTACAGGTCCCTTCCGTTGCGGACCGACGGGTCCCAGATTCCAGTATCGGAGTAGAGCCCACCAGTGTGATGTTCGGAGGTGGGGCTCCGTCATCTTCAGATGATGACCCCGAAGGGTCGGATGGAAGGAGCTGCTGGTTTTCCAAGGGAGGAGCCCTTGGAACAACAGTCGACGCTGAACCCAAATATTCGGTTTCGACGGTCACCGACGGCGAGGCCAGGGACGGAGAAAGAGTGGTCGAAGCAGCTGAACCCAAAGCAGTGGGAATCTTCGGAGGTGGTTTCAAAGTCTTTTGAGGTTTAGAGGAAGACTTTGAGGAAACCACACGGGACGGGCTAGCGGATGGTTTCGACTTCGAAGAAGCCACGGCCTGGAGAACTGGGATCTTCTTCGACTTTTCTCGGGGTTTCTCCACCCGACCCGGGGCCTCCGACTTACGGGTTGGATTAGCCGTCTTCTGCTCCATCGGTTGCGGGCGAATCGAGCGCTCAAGGAGATAATTTGCCAGGTGGTTGCGGCGATTTTTAATGGCCTGTGAGCTGAATCCTCTGCAGATTGGACAAGAGTCGGTACGGTGGTGCTCACCGAGACAAAAATAAGCAGAGCTCATGCTTGTCTGAGTGAGGGATCTTGGCCTGGCAGTTTGGACAGTGTTGGAAGGGGGCGCGAAAGACATGAGCCGAAAAACAGTCCGAGTCAAAAGCCGAAGAAAAAAACCTTAGATGACGAGAAATGGCGTGGAGACTAACAAAGTAGAACCTCTAGCCAAGGCGGTTAAGAGGAACTGAGGCATTTAGGCAGGAACACCCTCACACATGCGCTGGGTGCGGGGGCAGAGACTAATGAACTTTCCTATTGCTAGGGAGGTTCCGAGCTCTGGTGCAGGGGCGCCTGGGAAACCCATCTGTGTGGCTTCACGAAGGCCACGATGGAGAAAGTCAGATACAGGCTCCTGTAGCAAATGGGCTCTTTAACCATCTGTTTCAGCATCAGAGCGGGATAGAAAATCCATACGTTATGATAAAAGTAAACACCCTGGATTTTTGAGGAAAGGGAAGGCAGGACAAAGGTGCTTCAAAATAAAATTCACCAGAAAATCCTATGCATTCCTCCTCAGATATATGTCTCACTGAATTCAATAAGACTTGCTCATTAGTAAGTGTGAACAGGATGGTGCTGGCTGGATGGCTCACTGAGTTAGGTATCTGGCTGTGGAGGTTGAGTGTTCAGTTCCCTACTGTGCCTCCAGAGAGAAGATCCAGTCTGTGTGGACTTGGGCAAACTGGGCATTCCCAGGGCACCCCCAGAAGAAGGGAATGGTAAACCACTGCTGAGTACTGTGTACCCAGATAACCCTGAAAAAGGTCATCACCATACCTGAGAGTTGACTTTTATGGCATAAAGGTATTATTATGGGATTGCAGCCTTGATTATTCAGTATACATTGGTGCCTCCTGAGATGAATTTAATTGGTTCCAGTGGTCCATTTGTTTTATGAAAAATTCATCCTCAGAGGCACGGTTTCTCAAAGGAATGCATTGAAAACCAATTAAACTGTTCTGGAGGAACGGATTACATTGGTTTTCAATGCATTTCTATGGAAAGGCTGTCCCAAACCGCCCTCAATCAACTGGCAGCCTCCAGGGAGCCCGACAGACAGCTGATGTTGACAGCTGTCAGCATCAGCTGTCTGTGGAGGGCTGCTTCTGCGGGTTGATCGGGGGATTACCCCCAACCTGGCCAATGGGGGAAGCTTTCCCCCTTCTTTGCTGGGTTGGGGCAGGGCAAAAGCTTCCCCCCCCCTTTAGCTGGCTGCCCCAACGCAGGAAGGGGAATGAGTGGGTGAGTCCCTCACTCACTTGTCCCCTGCCTGCATCGGGGCAGCTACCCCTCCTTCAAGGGCTCCAAGCATGGAGCCTGGCAAAAGGAAGGCAGCGCCTTGCAAGCATGCAAGGCACAGCCTTCCTTTCTCCAGCCTGGCGTGCTTGCAAGGCACCACCTTCCTTTTGCTAGCCTCTCTGGGCACAGAACCCTTTAAATGGGTGGCGGTCACAGCGGCTTCGATCCTGCTTTCCCGACTGTGTAGCACCCGACAGGAGGATGGAAGGCCAGGCTTTTGAATTTCATGCACCCATAACCCCCTTGGGTTGTGGGTGCACAAAATTAAACACCTGCCCCGTAAGACAGGGCAAACCATTGTCTTGCAGGAAATGCCTATACCCAGAAATTGCATTCATCTTATGAAGAATTTGTCTTATGGGGTGTTCGTCTTGCGAGGTACCACTGTACTTTCACTGTAATAGTCAGGCTTCTCCTAAAGCCTCAGTGCAAATTAAAATCATTTCATTTAGTTGTTTGAGTAATGGAAGAGGTAGGAAGGGGAGTTGACGTGGAAGAAAAAAATTAAAGTGGAAAAATACAGAATACCATTGGGGAGGGGGGAAGAACGCTGGAATTTCCTGTGTAGTGATAGGAGGACCGTTCAGCAGGAAGGCTGCCACTCTTTAAAAAAAACAGCTTTTCTATTTTATATAGTTTATATTTTATAAATGGAAAGTGATCTACCTTGGATCCACAAGATGAGGATTGTCCTTTTGGCATTGAGGACAGAAGTACGTCATTCTGTTATTCTCCCCCAGACGGCACACTGTGATCTTTTCTCTGCATTGGCCACAGCTGGGGCGCTTGTACACTTTGTAATGCTTATATAATGCTGATCCTGTTTTCCGACACTAGAACAGAGAATTATTACTCAGGTGACTCAGAAAGCCAAAGATAACAGCTACACTTAGGCTTATCACTCCTATCAGTCACAGTGCGGGCAACAATCAAGCATAATGGGGGCTTTAGTCCAGCAGCAGTTGTCCTACTCCTTTCCCCACTCTCTACATATAATTCTTTTAATATTCCGTTCCATAGACAGTGACATTAGCAGTCCTATCATCTTGTAAACTGGAGAAGTGGGTGCACACGTTGTAACAGTAAAATGGTAGAAAATGCACCTTCAGTTTCCCCAGTGCCCTCGTTCCTCATATCCAGCAGTAGGGGTGGGCATTTCATTTCGGAACCAGTAGGTTGCAAAACGAACCACACGAGCCCAGGTGGTCCTCGGAACCGGCTAATACACGCAGATCCAATTGCTTTACCTTTCTCTGTCTTGCGTAGGGTTAAAATCTAATGAGGCAGCATGTTGTGACATCATCTGTGCTTGATCTGTGCTGCAGGCCAATCAGGAGCTGTGCAGGGAAAGGCATCATTCTGCCTCCCTCTCTGATTGGCCAGCAGCACGGAGCAGGAAAGATGGCACAGCAGCGTCCTTCCTCCTTGCAGCTCAGTTCCCTACCGGCAGAGAGAAAGGTAAAGCAATTGGATCTGCATGTATTAGCTGGTTCCGAGCTCCAACTGGGCTCGCATGGTTCGTTTCGTAACCTACTGGTTCCAAAATGAAATGCCCATCCCTATCCAGCAGTATAATCCAAATACATCTACATTTTTATATATTGAACCCAAATCATAGAATATATGATAATATATGACATTAAATGATACAGTTCTCCACCAAAGCTTATTAGTGGATTAGCTCTAAGAAGCCTATGCCAACTTTGTCCCAAATAAAAGTAACTCCAATTTTAAAAAAGCTCTAATTCCATTCAAAATTTAAAGGCTCAAGAGCCTTTTCCTGTGGGTTCCACAAGCTTTTACAAATACCCGGGGAGATAAAGCTTCTTTTGTCATCAGGACAGGGAACTGTTGTTCCCACTGTTTCACCTTGTTTATTATTGGCATATATTCAGATTTTAATGAAGGTTTTGCGCATCCCTGGGGAGAAGGCAGCCTTCCCTACCTTATAAAAAAGGAGAGCAAAGTCACGAGTCATTTTCACCAAGTGATGTATTTGTTCATCTGTTAACTGGCAAGCCTATAATTTGAAATTGAAGTTTAAGAACAAGAGTGAAGCAGTCCCTAAACAGGAAGCACATCCCAAGCCATTTTGTAGCATATTTCAAGCAAAGAAAGTACTTGTGCTGAGGAACCCATCTTCTCCTCTGATACAGTGGCATTTAAAGGCTGCCATGCTATGCACATCTATCAAGGAGAAGACCACACTGAAATAAAAGTGGTCTGTTTATATACCACCCCATACCACTTCAAGTAGTCTCTGGCCGGTTTACAGTTTTTAATTACAGTATATAGGCTACACATTGCCTTCCCAGCAAGCTGGGTACTCATTTTACCGACCTTGGAAGGATGGAAGGCTGAGTCAACCATGAGCCTGCTACCTGGGACTGAACCCCAGGTCGTGAGCACAATTTTATCTGCAGTACAGGCATTTAACCACTGTGCCACGAGGCTGTTATAAGGCATTAACACCAGAGCCTACATGCATAGAACAGCACTCTGAATATGACAAACAAAAATGCCATAAACCTTTGTCTCACTTGCCAAGTAAAAAGGCCCCCACGGCTGCAATATTAGTTATCTTGGTTCCTATTAAATAATGGGTGCCACTTCCCATGCTCATATAAGGCAGCAGTGCAATCCGAGATAGGTCTACTTGAAAATAAGTGTTGGAATTCAGTAACCTACATATTATGTCTTTAAGAGGTTTGGATGGGAGGGGCTCTTTGTGTTAAATGTCAATCACTTAGCAGCAGCCAATGGTTCCCTCTCTACCTCAGGATCCTTTTCTCACACTTTTCTACTTATGGCTCTCTGTCCTTTAGATTCAGTTTGCCACATCAGTATCCTATGTGTGTTAGATGCTAAGAGTGCTAAAAATTAAATCATTTTTAAATGTTTTGATTTATTTTTTTAAAAAATTAAATCATTTTCATCAAATAAGTAAAGGAATGTCTGAACTACAAAAAATAAAAATAAAAGATAAAATAAAAGATAAAAGATAAAATAAAAATAAAAAATTAAATCATGATTTAAAAAACAACATTGATATTTATCAATCCTGACTGTATCTGACAAGGTGCCAGGTAGTACAACAGGGCATGTGATTAGACATGTGATTGACAGAGTCGTGGCAGCTTGTCAATTAGGTTTCATTCACTGCAAGTTAATCAGTTCCTCCATGAATCGCAGCCATAGTTTCTTAAACTTACAGCATGAAACTCTAAAACACAAACAGAAAAAGTTAGATATGTTTCACTTACTTTAACGACTGGATGGAGACCACTATCAAAAAGTGCTTCGTTCTTTATGATATTTCCCACACCAGGTAGGATGGCTTGATCTAGCAATACATCACATACCATACGATCATTTTGCTTCTTAATTTCACTTTCGGCTCTTAAAAAACTGAATTTCGAAGAACATATATCCAAGTCACCCAGCATTCTAATCTTCTGTTCACTGTCAGCTGCATTCCTGCAAGATTAAAAATAAAATAAAACATATATGGAAACCTAATGTGAGAGTAGGTTAGCAAAAGTCATGCAATTAAGACATTTAGGTAGTTGTAGAAACATCCAGACAAAAGTGATCAAAGTTGCACAAAGCTAGAATAAGGTTATGAAAAAAACAGCTCATTGTCTTATAATAGGTAACTGTTGTGTTAGCCATTCCATTTTGCAAATAACATCAAAGAAAACATACAGAAAAGTACAACTTCAATTAACTACCTTTGGAATATTTTTCACAGGAAATAAAATCCAGACAATGTAGCTTTGAGTTTAAGGGAAAAGATCACTAATGGATAGTGGAAGAGTGAGTCACTTTAAGGGTTTTTCAAAACACCGGACTTACAAGACCATATCATGAGCACATGAAACTTTAACTTTAAATGATGGTTTATCGATATATAGCTGTGGATGAACCTTAGGCTTGTGCATATCCCCCGTTTCCTTTCCAGAAACTGGACCTTTTTGCTTCAGTTTGCTACACTTCATTCCCCCCCCCATATTTTTTTATTATTATATACAGTACACTACGATAATATCTTTTAAGTCATGTCACTTATCAGTGAGCTGTTATTTTATTTACATTAACAAATTGAAATTTATCAGCCAACTACCATAGGACCGTGGTATCCACTGGGGATTGGTTCCAGACCTTCCCGTGGATAATGAAAACCGTGGATAAGAGAGAACACCAAAATCCCCAAAACTGCTGATTTACAGCTGCTGTTTTATGACAGTGGTTTGCTTTACGGCTGCTGTTTGTGACAGTAGCTTGCTTTGTTTGACAGTAGCTTGCTTTGTGGCTGCTGAATTATTTATTTGATTTTTTCCCTCTGCCATCAGTGGATAACTGAATCAGTGGATAATGAATCGGTGGATACGGGGGTCCTACTTCGTATCATCCTTTTCTATTGTCTAACCAAGTATAGAATAAATTCCATATCTGTGCAAATTTACATTCCCCTCTCTCTTTTAGTTTATGTCAATATATCCATAGTTGCACAGTCCAAAATTTTCCCTATAACCAACTCCTTCCTCTAGGGACTATGTTATCCAGGTTTCCAGTGTCCATGCTAGGGGTTATCAACCTAAGGCCCCGGGCCGGATGCAGCCCCATTCCTGAATCCGCCCCTGGGACCAATTGCAACCCCCCCACCTACCCCGTTTTGTGAGCAAGCCAGGCTCTGCAGCTGCTTTTGGACTGGGATCCGGCCCCCAGTGGTGTCTGGGTGGTGGTGGACCGGCCCGCTGGTTGAAAACTTTGAGGACCCCTGGTGTAGCATCATCGTCTCCACCTCGGAACGGGGCTTGAGCTCCAAGAGGTGGGGGAATTCACAGTTGTGGGGGAACCTGGAGAGCAACCCCAAGGGAGGTACCTTTCTGAGGCCAAGATTGGGATCCATGGCAAAGTCTGGTCGCTCAGTTTGCTACTTCAATTATCCAGTTGGTCACCACATCCAAATCCTAAACTCAGTAACTATAACTATACTGTATTTTAAACTTAGCCTAGGCCAGTGATGGCAAACATTTTAGAGACCAAGTGCCCAAACTGCGATTCAACACCCACTAATTTTTTTGCAAAGTGCCAATGCAGTAATTAAACCTGTATACAGGTGGCTGTGAAGGGGCAATGTCAGGTGCCCACAGAAAGGGCCCCGAGTGCCACCTTTAGCACCCGTGCCATAGGTTCGCCATCACTGGCCTAGGCTTTCATCAGGAATGTGGCCTCGTGAGCCATGTCTGTCTTTTGAATTAAACCAGCCATTAAGTTGCAATTAAACCAACCATTGAGTTGCACTGCTAACCTAACTTAGACTTAAGTTGAGTATGGGGGGGGGGGGGAGAGACTGACTCAACTCACAACTTGGACCCATTTTTCCAAGTTGCGTTTTTCAGTCCCTATTAGGGATGGGCCTCCAGATCTGTATCATTTCCCAGCGAATAAGCCAGTGTATGCACAGAGGCAGGAACCGGTTCTGGAATGAGAAGTTGCTCTACTGTCTTTGCACAGGTGCCCACCCAGCTCTCCCTTACAAGCTTATTATCTCTGCACGTGTGCCCAGGGTGTGTGTGTGCCCACGACTTGGCTCTTGGGCACAAAGACATGCTAACATCCTTGACTGCCATATGAGTACAACCCTAGTTCTGAAGCAGAACCACGATTCCTTTGTTCTCAGATGGATGCCCCTTAATCCCAAAGCTTCTAAAATAATATTATTTTATTATTTTAGAAGATACTTCATCCTGCCTAGTTGTCAAGCAATATATCAGAGAGCAACAAACAAGCGATTGCCTTTCAATAGGATGTTTGCCATCTGCAATTTTTATTAACGCTTCTAACAAAATATAGACACTTTTAAGGGGACCAGCAAGGGGCGTGGTGCCTCCGTGGACTAAAGCTTACAAAACTGTCGGCAGCTCAGTGATTCGAATCCCGGGTGCCACACAGCGGAGCAAACTCCCACTGATAACCCCAGCTCCTGCCAACCTAGCAGTTCGAAAGCATGTAAATGCAAGTAGATAAATAGGTACCACTGTAAAAAGTGGGAAGGTAAAACAGTGTTTCCTTGTAGCCATGCCGGCCTCAGAAAGGATTTTAAACCAATTAATCTAACTATTCATTTAGTCAATATTGAAAACCGATTATTTCATGTATGCATTTACGAGTAAAGGAGGATTTTAACTTGTATTTAGTATTGCAAACAGGATGAAGGAATGGCTACTCCTCATTATATGTGAAGTGCAACTGAGTAGTATCATGGCAGGAGGATAATCACTTGCAAACCTGCTCTCTTTTAACTCACATGCCTACCTATCATCAATCTGTAAAAAAAGCACATGTGGTGAAATAAATCAATTTGAGAAGAGCTGCAAAACTTACATTTAGGTATAACTGCTGAGTTCTTCCTTAGAGAGCCATCCCTTCCTGTCAGTTTTCACACTAACAATTTCAAACATTCCCCAGGTAGTTGTAGAAACCTCCCTGGCATATTTTAAGACCTTAAACCTTCAACCACAGCTAAAACAAAAATCACTCCTCAAACCCTCTATTTTGAGTTTGCCCTTCCCATTCTGCTCAGCCAGAGTCTCTTTGCCCCCATCCATGTTGGTGTCTTTTTATATTCAGATGTTGAATGAAAAGGTAAGGTTATGTTATGTTCCTCATGGTAACAGGTAGCCTTGCATGACGTGGAGATATTGTTTTCTGCTCGGTCTGCTTAATCTCCTCTTACTTTACACATAAAATAAGCAGCAAGTGCTTAATTCGAACAAAAGAAAGCTATTTGATTAAGGTAAGATAAGTAAGATAAGTTTTGCCTCAGTCTGGAATATCTTATAAATGGGGCACATTTCTACTTTTGTGTCCCAGTTGATCAGTGAGGCTATAAAATAAAACAGGCTGAACTGTGCTTTCATCATTGTAAGGCTAATTACACTGGTGACAATGAGGCCTGTAATAAGACTTCCTGGGGTAGGAACTGGCAAGCCACCCCGGTATCCCTGAAAAGAACATCCCATGGTCAGAAACAAAAGGCTAAAAGATATGACGCTGGAAGATGAGCCCCTCAGGTCGGAAGGTGTCCAACATGCTACTGAGGAAGAGCAGAGGACAAGTACAAGTAGCTCCAGAGCTAATGAAGTGGCTGGGCCAAAGCTGAAAGGACGCTCAGCTGCAGACGTGCCTGGAAGAGAACGGAAAGTCCAATGTTGCAAAGAAATATACTGCATAGGAACCTGGAATGTGAGATCTATGAACCAGGGTAAGCCGGATGTGGTCAAACGTGAGATGGAAAGAATAAACATTGACATCCTGGGCATCAGTGAACTTAAATGGACAGGAATGGGTGAATTCAGTTCAGATGACTATCACATCTACTACTGTGGGCAAGAATCCCATAGAAGAAATGGAGTAGCCTTCATAGTCAACAATAGAGTGAGAAAAGCAGTGCTGGGATACAACCTAAAAAATGATAGAATGATCTCGGTACGATTCCAAGGCAGTCCTTTGAACATCACAGTAATCCAAGTTTATGCACCAGCTACCAGTGCTGAAGAGTCTGAGATTGACCAATTTTATGAAGACTTACAAGAACTTCTAGAACTGACACCAAAGAAAGATGTTCTTCTCATCATAGGGGATTGGAATGCTAAAGTAGGGAGTCAAGTGATAAAAGGAATAACTGGCAAGTTTGGCCTTGGAGTTCCAAATGAAGCAGGGCAAAGGCTAATTGAGTTTTGTCAAGAGAACAAGCTGGTCATTGCAAACACTCTTTTCCAACAACACAAAAGGCGACTCTACACATGGACATCTCCAGATGGACAACCGGAATCAGATTGACTATGTTCTCTGCAGCCAAAGATGGAGGAGCTCTATACAGTCAGCAAAAACAAGACCTGGTGCTGACTGTGGCTCAGATCATCAGCTTTTATTTCAAAATTCAAACTTAAACTGAAGAAAGTAGGGAAGATCACTGGGCCAGTCAGGTATAACCTAAGTCAAATCCCATATGAATACACAGTGGAAGTGAAGAATAGATTCAAGGAACTAGATTTGCAGAACACCTGAAGAACTATGGATGGAGGCTTGTAACATTGTACAGGAGGCTGCAATGAAAAATATTCCAAAGAAAAGAAAATGCAAGAAAGCAAAGTGGTTGTCCAACAAGGCCCTGCAAATAGCGGAGGAGAGAAGGGACGCAAAATGCAAGGGAGAAAGGGAAAGATACAGAAAATTGAATGCAGACTTCCAAAGAATAGCAAGGAGAGACAGGGCGGCCTTCTTGAATGAACAGTGCAAAGAAATAGAGGAAAACAACAGAAAAGGAAAAACCCTAGATCTGTTCAAGAAAATTGGAGATATTAAAGGGGTATTTCACAAAGATGGATATGATAAAGGACAAAAATGGTAGGGACCTAACTGAAGCAGAAGAGATCAAGAAGAGATGGCAAGAATATACAGAAGAATTATATCAGAAAGATCTGGATGTCCCTGATAACCAAGATAGCGTAATTGCTGACCTGGAGCCAGACATCCTGGAAAGTGAAGTGGGCCTTAGAAAGCATTGCAAACAACAAGGCCAGTGGAGGTGATGGCATTCCAGTTGAACTCTTTAAAATCTTAGAAGAGGATGCTGTAAAGGTGCTGCATAAGATATGCCAGCAAATTTGGAAAACCCAGCAGTGGCCAGAGGACTGGAAAAGATTTTAATCCCAATCCCAAAGAAAGGAAACACCAAAGAATGCTCCAACTATCGCACAATTGCACTCATTTCACATGCTAGCAAGGTTATGCTCAAAATTCTACAAGGCAGGCTTCAGCAGTATGTGGAAAGAGAACTTCAGAACTACAAGCTGGATTTCAAGGGGCAGAGGAACTCGAGATCAAATAACATGCATTATGGAGAAAGCCAGAGAGTTCCAGAAAAACATCTACTTCTGCTTCATTGACTATGCAAAGCCTCAATGTGTAGACCACAACAAACTATGGCAAGTCCTTAAAGGAATGGGAGTGCCTGACCACCTTATCTGTCTCCTAAGAAATCTATATGTGGGATAAAGCAGCAACTTGGATATGGAACAACTGACTGGTTTAGAATTGGGAAAGGAGTACGACAAGGCTGTATACTGTCACCTTGCCTATTTAATTTATATGCAGAGTACATAATGAGAAAGGCCATCTGGATGAATCACAACAATTAAGATTGCCAGAAGAAATATCAACAACCTCAGATACGCAGATGATACTACTCTAATAGCAGAGAGTAAGAATTAAAGAAGCTGTTAATGAGGGTGAAAGAGGAGAGTGAAAAAAATGGGCTTCAACATCAAGAAAACTAAGATCATGGCCTGGTCCCATCACCTCCTGGCAAAAAAGGGGAAGAAATGGAGGCAATGACAGAGTTTATTTTATTGGTTTGATCACTGCAGATGGCGACCATTAAAAAGACTGCTTCTTGGGAGGAAAGCAATGGCAAACCTTTAGCATCCTAAAGAGCAGAGACATCACTTTGCCATAAGGTCAGGATAGTCAAAGCTATGGTTTTTCCAGTAGTGATGTGGAAGTGAGAGCTGGACTATAAAGAAGGCTGATCGCCGTTCAATGCTTTTGAGCTGTGGTGCTGGAGGAGAGTCTTGAGAGTCCCCTGGACTGCAAGGAGATCAAACCTATCCATTCCGAAAGAAATATTGTTGTTCACTGGAAGGACAGATTTTGAAGCTGAGACTCCAGTACTTTGGCCACCTCATGAGAAGAGAGGACTCCTGGAAAAGTCCCTGATGCTGGGAAAAATCAAAGGCAAAAGGAAAAGAGGACGACAGAGAATGAGATGGTTGGACAGTGTCATCGATGCAACAAAATGAATTTGACAAAACTCCAGGAGGCAGTGGAGGATTTGATGGGGTAAGGTAAGATAAGACTGAACAACAACAACAACAAGATAAGTAAATGGTATAAAGGAGAGGTACTTCCACGGGTCTACAACACAAAGGTTAAAACAATTGTAAATTGCAATTATATTATTTCTGAAAGTTCAAAATAACTTCTGTACAGGCCTTAACTTTCTGGTTTCATAGGCTGGACTCTCAGGACATTTACAACACACTGATTCAGAATGAATTTAAAACAGACTTCTGCCTCTCACAAAAGAAGTCAAAACCCAGACTCTGATACTAGAGTCTTCCTCCGTAAGGTGACAATCAAAACAACCAATCAACATTCAGCTCTGCACTCAACATTATGTCATTCAACTGCCAAACACAACAACACTTTGCTGATGCTCAAATATCATTCAAAGAATCAACACTGTACCTCAAATCCTCTAGCCGATAACTCCCAGTCTCAGGTATGGCCAATAAGTTGTCATGGTGGCTGGGAGATTTTGACAGCTATTACTCTTTAAAAAAATCTTTTTTGGGTTTTCAGTTGATTTAAGCTGTTTGATACTTTGAACCACAATATGTCCTCTGTTCAGAAATATATCAAAACATCTACCAGGAAAACATATGTTGCTTTACCTGAGCTCTACAGTTGCATCATAGAAAGTAACCAAATCAGTAGTAAGCTGTATTTCCACAATGGATAATGCTTTGCTTCTGTTTTCTCTGCCATCTTCATTTAAGCGCAGAGAACCATTCATGCCAAAGTGGATCCTAGAAAAGAAACATATTTATTTTGTATTTTTGAAGATATAAGCAAAAAGTGGAATGCAGTACAGTATTATTCCAACCTAACTAACTAAGTACATGCAATGGAAGACATACTGTTGGCAATATCAGGATAATGGCTGCCATTTTTATGTCCACTTTGATGAGGCAAGGGTTTATTAAAGAGGTTGTAGTGTAAAATAAGAACAAATTGGAGTTTGTTGAGAGAGTCACAAATCATGAATCTCAATAGAGAGCCTTTTCACATGACCCCTAAGATCCGCTGGCCACTTAAATTCGGACCAGAGATCTTGGGGGTTCGTTGCTCTTCCTTCGTCCCCATCCCTCCGCACTTCCTTGCTCCTGTCTGCGTGAGGGGAGGGAGAAAAAAAGAGAGGAAAAAATGCAGGCTCACCTCCGAAGCCACCAGGAGCCCCGTCCTGATTCCTTCTCTTAAAGGGGCAGCAAGCAAAAACAACAACAAACAGACGGGAGGAGAGCCCGGCACTCACTCCCTTAAATCCGCATCAGGGATTTTCACCATCAGAGAGCAGGTACATGAAAAGTGCACTGGGACACACTTAGGTGGGCGTGGTCGCACTTAATTTTCTCCAAACTCCGGAGCTGGTGGGGAAACAATTGTAAGCTCTGGAGCTGGCAGCCATTTGCGGTGGAGTTTAGGGGTCGTGTACAAATACCCTTAGACTCTTAAGCTTTAATTCCTGGATAATTAAGCTGCTTACATTGGCAGAAGAAGCCAATCGGAAGTAATCAAGCTCTGTCCTCAGCATGATGTTTATGAATAGTAACCCAGAATTCTTCCAAGTTCTGGCTTTTTCTTAGTCAAATATAGTTTATGTGTTGAATCCTGACTAAACTGATTGAAACTTCAGATCTATTCAAATAAATGGACCAGATTAAATTCCCATTGACTTTAGTGGGCTTAAGTAATGCAAGCAGTAATGCAAGTCAGTTCTATTCCCCTAAATCAGCCCACAAGGTTCTGTTACAATATACTGCCTGGATCATGCCAGACAAAGCACTAGATAAATGCATGCAGAAGACTCTAGGTAGCTCTGATCAAGATCTTCAAATGGGAGTAGGGAGTCAATCTTCTCTGGCAGGTCCCAGCAAGCCTTGATCAAGACAAGGGTTCACTGGTGAAACTGGATACAAAAGTAGAACAGGCAATACCTTTAGGCTACTAGAAAAATAACAAAAAGTTGCTAATATTTCAAGGGCAAAACCCGTCTTCTTCAGAGCTGTACCAACAGGTTAAAACATGGCAAAATATGAAGTTGCCAGGAGTTATTTCTTAGATGTAAAGTCCTTGGCAAGATGGAAAATATGGCAGGTAGTTTCTTAGTTGAGGTCCGGAGCTTAGATGTTCTGAGGCTGCATCTGAAGTAAAGGGTGGTGTTTTTATTGTCCCAGTCCTTCAAACAACATGTAAGGGCTCACGTACACACTTTCACACAAATGGACCATCAACAGAGACACAAGACTGTAACCACTAGGTAATTTCTTTCCTTTTTATTTGATCCAATTGGCTGCACCTAGTGGACTTTTCTACATTTTATCCTAAGCCCCAAATGAAATGCATGGCTCTTCTACACCAGCCCTTCCCCTTCCCTGGCCAAGAAGGGGCATTTAGCCTCGATAAGACACATGGAGAGGGGGTTCTTCTTAAAGTGTGTACTTTCTGACATGTTTGAAGGATTGGGAAAATAAAAACTGTTCCTGGGATTGTTGACCTCTGAAAGCCTAGACTTCTAATACAAATAACATAGTCTGGATCCAACCCATGTCTCTTTTTTATGATATTCTCTACAGCAGGGCTGTCCAACTTTGAACAGGCCGAGGTCTACTTTTTCCAGCCCAAGTGCCTGAGGGCTACCTACTTACGAATTTTATCCATTCTGAGCACATGCTCATAAGTTAAAAAAAAAAATATGTATGTATAGCAGTGAACAGATTTCAATGCATTCCTATGGAAAGGCTGACCATGCAGACGCTTCCTTTGCACCTGCTCGAGCCAGTGTGGATGGGTGCAAGGGAGGTACATGCATGCTTACACAGATTGCCCCTTCCAAGGGGAAACCTATGCAACCATGCACATGCCTCCCTTGCACCCAGCTCGAGCGCACCAATCATCTGGCTGGCGGGGGGAGCAGGGGACTGCACCATGGCCCTTGAACTCCCCTGCTTGGATGAGACAGTGGCCTTGGAAGACCCAGAACTTTGCTGGGGCAGTGGCAGGATGGGGGAGGGAGGGGTGGGGAACTAATCCCCTCACTTTTTAAATTGATGGCCAGCAGGCTACTTTTAAACCCTTTGCGGGCTACTGGTAGCCCACGGTCTACATGTTGTGCAGGTCTGCTCTACAGTACCACTGTGCACTCTTCTGTTGAATGATTATGGGATAATCCAGAAATATCCTAGGCCAGTGATGGTGAACCTTTTAGAGACCAAGTGCCCAAACTGCAATTCAAAACCCACTAATTTTCTCACAAACTGCCAATACAGCCATTTAACCTGAATACAGATGGCTGTGAAGGGGTGATGTCGGGTGCCCACAGAAAGGGTTCCGAGTGCCACCTTTGGCACCCGTGCCATAGGTTCGCCAACACTGTCCTAGGCACCTCCTGTTCTTAACTTGAATGTCTTAAATGTTCTGGACCTCGTGTCCTTTTCCAAGGTAGGAGAAAGGTGGGGTAAAATATTCAAATTAAATAAATATTTGTTCACAGGCTTTGTACAAGAAAATGGCCAGTTTATGCCTACTCAGGAAAGGCAGAGATTTTTCAACAAGATACAAGAGCAGCACGAGAATTCTTACTGATTATATGAACATAACTCTTACAGGCAGTTCTTTCTTACCTTAAGGCTTTCTGTCCAAAAAACATGAAAAGCTCTTTGCCCAAAGTCTCCACACCACTGTACACACATCCAGCCAGCACATTCAAGCAATCTTGACAGGAGATGTTATTTCTGATATTCTGAGTTGTTTCAATGAGATGATGAAAAGGGCATTGGATGGCCACAATGTTAAAATAAACACAGGGGATTAAAGTAGTTTGTATATTACACTGATCCATGTTTAAGGCAGCAATCCTTTCTAAGAGACTGGAAATAACTTTTTCCTATACCACGCAAAACTGAAAAGAGAAAAGGATGCCCCACTAAGTGGTCCAAGTCAAACCGTGTTGGGCATGGAGAATCTGGCAGCAGCAGTGATTAGCTACGCATAGCTACCCCTTGCCAACCAAGGCCAGTTGTACAGGCTCTCAGAGATGAGCATCTGAGGGCCAAAATTCTTTGCTGAAACCTTAGAGCAGTGTTCCCCAACCCCCGGGCCGCGGACCGGTGCCGGTCCGTGGATGAATCAGCACCGGGCCGCCGCCACGCCACCCCCCCGCACTCGCGACCCCGCAAGCAACCCCCGCTGCCGCCGCGACCCCCGCACCGTCCCCGCCGCGCCCGCCCGCCATCGCCCCCGTCCCGCCGCCGCCGCCACGACCCCCCGCACCGCTGCGACCCCCGCCGCCGCAATCCCCCGCTGCCGCCGCGACCCCCGATGCCCGTCCCTAACCCCCCCGCAATCCCCCGCCGCCGCAATCCCCCTGCAATTGCCCCCCGCCGCCGCCGCCGCGACGCAAGAGCCGCGCCGCAATTGCCCCCGTACGCCCCTGTCCGTGCACCGCCCCCGTTTCGCCACTCCCCGCAATTGCCCCCGCCTGCCAGAAAGAAAGAAAGAAAGAAAGAAAGAAAGAAAGAAAGAAAGAAAGAAAGAAGGGAGGGAGGGAAGAAAAGGGAAAGAGAAAGAAAGAAAGAAAGAAAGAAAGAAAGAAAGAAAGAAAGAAAGAAAGAAAGAAAGAAAGAAAGGAGGGAGGGAGGGGGAAGGGGGGAAAGAAAGAAAGAAAGAAAGAAAGAAAGAAAGAAGGGAGGGAGGGAGGGAGGGAGGGAAAGAAAGAAAGAAAGAAAGAAAGAAAGAGAAAGAAAGGAGGGAGGGAGGGGGAAGAAAAGGGAAAGAAAGAAAGAAGGGAGAAAGGAAGGGAGGAAGGAGAAGAAGAGGAACAAAGAAAGAAAGAAAGAAGGAGGGAGAAGGAGGAAGGGAGGAAGAAAGTAAGTACGTAAAGGAAGGAGGGAGGGAGGGAAAGAAAAAGAAAGGGAGAGAAGGAGTGAGGGAGAGAGGAAGAATGAAAGGAGGAGGAGGAAGGAAGAAAGAAAGAAAATGAGGAAGAAAGGAAGAAAAAGAAAGGGAGGGAGGGAGGGAAGGGAGGAAATAAAGAAAGAAAGAAGGGAGAGGAGAGGAGAGAGGAAGAAAGAAAAAAGAAAAGGGGGAAAAAGAAGAAGAAAGGAGAGTGGGAGGGAAGGAAGGAGAGAAGGAGGGAGGGAGAAAGAAAGAAAGAAAGAAAGAAAGAAAATGAGGAAGGAAGGAAAGAAAGAAGGAAGGAGGTAGAGTAGGAGGGAAGGAAGGAAGGAAAGAGAGGGAGGGAGAGGGAGAGAAATAAAGAAAAAGAAAGAAGGGAGAGGGAGGGAGAGAAAGAAAGAAAGAAGGGAGAGAAAGAGGAAGGAAGGAAGGAAGGAAGGAGAGTGGGAGGAAGGAAAGAAAGAGGGAGGAAGGGAGAGAGAGAAAGAAAGAAAAGAAAGAAGGGAGAAAGAAAGAAAGAAAGAAAGAAAGAAAGAAAGAAAGAAAGAAAGAAAGAAAGAAAGAAAGAAAGAAAGAAAGAAAGAAAGAAAGGAGGGAGGGAGGCCTCATGTCAAGGAAGGGCAAAGGGTCCCAAGACCTCACGGCGGCTGGGTAGCCCCCGGGGGGAAAATGCGAGGAAGTAAAAACAGTGTTTCCTTGCAGCGATGCCAAGGACTCATCGCACAACACTGGCTCTTCGGCTTGAGTACGGAGATGAGCACCGCCCCCTAGAGTGGGAAATGACTAGCACGCATGTGCGTCAGCGGCCTGGGGGGTATTTACATTTTTTATCTTATTAAATCAAAACAAGCGGGCCAGGGAAAAATTATCAAGCATTTACCGGTCCACGGTGATAAAAAGGTTGGGGAGCACTGCCTTAGAGCATAATGGCCCATCCAGCAGAGATGACTGTGAGCCTGACAGACCAGTGCTCTAAACATGTAAAAGAGTTTTGAGTGTTTCCTCCATGCAAACAGCCAGAATGAAGTAATGTTTTAAGCTGAATAGTAGAATTCAAATACTGTATAAACAAACAATTCTTGCACCAGTACAACAGAATGTAAGAAATTATTCAGGCAGAAACTAGTTGGAGAAGCTGAACACAAATTCCCTGCCATTTAGATATTCATTTCCGTACTACTATAATATGCTGACACTGTTTATAAAATATCTTCCCTGCTACATACACTATAGCAGGGCTGTCCAACTTTGAACAGGCTGGGGTCTACTTTTTCCGGACGAAAGTGTCTGAGGGCTACTACACTAATACCTCTACTTATGACTTTTATCTGTTCCGAGCATATGCTCATAAGTAAAAAAATTGTAAGTAGAGCAACGATTTCCCATAGGAATGCATTGAAAAGCAATTGATCCTTTCTGGAGGGAACATATTTCAATGCATTCCTATGGTAAAGCTGACCATGCACATGTTTCCCTTACACCTGCTCGAGCCGGTGTGGACGGGTGTAAGGGAGGTGCATGCATGCTTGCGCAGATCGCCCCTTCCGCTTGCCCGGGCTGCTGGAAGACTTTTTTAAAAAGGTGCACTTTCCCTCCCAACCCGCCCGGGGCCTGACTTGACTCTACTTCTCCTGTTTTCTCCCTTCCAGCCCCCTCGCTGCCACTGCTGCTGCTGCCCATAGCTCTCACTCACTTCTGCCATGTTCTCTGTGCAGCTGGGATGGTCCAAACCAGCAGTGGGGCAATCACATTACCACAGTGGCGCAAGGAGGAGGAAATAGCTCACAAGGGGAGCAGCAGGAGCGGCAGGTCACAGTCTCTGTGAGGCAGCTGTGGGGGTGGGAGGAAGAGGAGGAGGAGGAGGAGGATGGGAGGAAGGAATTCTCCAGGGGGGGAGAAGAGGGGGACATCACCACCCAAAGGAGGTGGGCACGCCCATGACCCCACCCCTGGCTGTCCCCTCCACTCCCCTTCCTCCGCTCTGCACCAACAACTCAATTGGTCACGAGACAGTGGCACACCAATAATGTGGCCGGTAGGGAGGGCAGGGGGCTGTGCCATGGCCCGTGAACTGTCCGCTCAGCTGAGACAGTGGACTGGCAGACCCAGAGCTTTGCTGGGACAGTGGTGGTCCTTGGGGTGGGGGAGGTAGAGGTGGAGAACTTATTCCTTCACATTTTTAATTGATGGCTGGCGGGCTACTTTTGAACCCTTCACGGGCTACTGGTAGCCCCCAGTCTACCTGTTGGGCAGGCCTGCACTATAGTAAATAATTAAAAGGCCTAAGATTGCTGTTTCCTCACTTGCTAATTTGCTTTTGAATTTTTAAATGTCTTTGTGAAATAAACATGCTGTAAACTGAAGGTCAGGGTGTAAGTTATGATGATTTCAGTCACACCGACAACTTGCTGCTCAGGCATAAAAATCACCCAGTTGTTGGAAATGACCTGAGGCTTCATTGGATGTGATTTTCCATCAAGATCACCAACCACAATATAGGTTTTCACACAAATCAAGGTCCTTATTTCAAAAATGACTTGTTATTCGCAGCCAAGTCACAACCCGGCTTATAGCAACCCTAATAGGGCTTTCAAGGTAAGTGACATATTTAAGGAATGGTTTTTACCAGTTCCACAGCCCTAGTGATATTTAATCAGGATGGTTGAGGGAGAATTCAAACCAAGGACCTCTTAGTCCTAGTCAATCACTCTGTCCTTCACTCTAAATTGGTATTTCAAAGGTGAATTATTATGACTATGGGTCCTTTTGAGGAGAAAGGTGGGGTATAAAAACTTACAACTTGATAGGTTGGCGGGGATGTCAGTCAATGGCACCGGAGGCTGCGACTAGCTGAGGGTGCCTGTAGAGGGAAGTTCTCTAGTCTATGGCACCTGCGGCAGTGGCCTGCCAAAGGGGGCTTGTGGCCTCTTCCAAGCAGGGCAAGGGGTCACCACAACATGAGGAACTGTATTAAAGGGTCGTGGAATTGAGAAGGTTGAGAACCACTGATTTAAGTGGGCACCGTCAGCAAGACCGCCCTGTGCAGGAGCAGCTGTGACTGTACAGCGGTGGTCCCCAACCCCGGGCCGCGGAAGAGACCGGTCGGCACCGGGCCGCCTTTGGAGGCTCCTCCCCTTTCCTCCGCCGCCTCCTCCTCCTCCTCCTTCTCTCCCGCAGGCGGCCGGTGGAGGAGGAAGGCTGGAGGAGCGCAGGAGGAGCAGCCGCCACATTTGCCTTTGCCTCCTCCTCTGCCCGCCGCCGCTGGCGGCGCATCCTCCTCCTCCTCTTATCCTCCTCCTCACCCCAACCACCACCACCAGCAGCAGCAGGAACCCCATTTGGCCCGCTTTGTGTCCTCGCCTCCTCCCGGCCCCAACCCCCTGCCCTGGGGGCCGGGTGCGGGGGGCCAGCGGGAGGAGGGGGCCCCGGTCGGAAGAGCAGGTGGGTGCCCCCCTCCTCCTCCCTCGGGTGCGCGCCCTTTGGCCCTCCCCTGCGGCCGAGCTCAGGGCGGAGCCCCCGCTATACTGCACCTGTGTTGGGGGCGGGCAGGGGGCGTTAATTTTTCCCGCCGCCGCTGCGCCTTGTTGGGGGCGGGCGGGTGGCCCGGATGTTTTCCCCGCCCCGCACTCCGCGCCACCGCGACCCCCGATTTTTCGCCCCGTCCCGGGAGCGCCGCCGCCGCCACCTTGCTGCCACGCCTTGCGGCCCCGCCACCGCCCTCGCGGCGCCCGGGAGCCGCCGCCGCCGCTCACCACCACCACCTTGCGCCTCGCCTTGCGCCACCACCTATGCGGGGCCGTCACCGCCTTGCGGGGCCGCCCCGGGAGCGCCGCCGCCGCCACCACCACCACCTTGCTGCCCCTGCCTTGCGGCCCCGTCGCGGGCCGTGCCGCCACCGCCGCAACCCCGTAATTGCCCTCACCGCTGCGACTCCCCACCACCGCCGCCACCGCAATCCCCCACCGCCCCCATCCCGCCGGCACCTCGCCCCACCCCGCAAGAAAGAAAGAAAGAAAGAAAGAAAGAAAGAAAGAAAGAAAGAAAGAAAGAAAGAAAGAAAGAAAGAAGGGAGGGAGGGAGGGAGGAGAAAGAAAGAATGTAGGGAGGGGGTAAAGAAAAAGGGAAAGAAAGAAAGAAGGGAAGGAGGAAGGGAGGAAGAAAGAAAGAAAGGGGGAGAAGGAGGAAGGGAGAGAGCGAGAGAAAGAAAAAGAAAGGAAGGAAGGAAGGAAGGAAGGAGGGAGGGAGGGAGAAAGAAAGAAAGAAAGAAAGAAAGAAAGAAAGAAAGAAAGAAAGAAAGAAAGAGAAAGAAAGGGGAAGGAGGAAGGGAGGAAGAAAGAAAGAAAGGGGGAGAAGGAGGAAGGGAGAGAGAGAAAGAAAAAGAAAGGAAGGAAGGAAGGAGGGAGGGAGAAAGAAAGAAAGAAAGAAAGAAAGGGGAAGGAGGAAGGGAGGAAGAAAGAATGAAAGAAAGGGGGAGAAAGAGGAAGGGAGAGAGAGAGAAAGAAAAAGAAAGGAAGGAAGGAGGGAGGGAGAAAGAAAGAAAGAAAGAAAGCCGCCCACCGGGTCCTCACCACCGCGGGGCAGCCCCACACGAGGAGGAGGAGGGGGAGGGGCGCGCGGCAGCCCCCCTCGGCCCCCCACCCGCCGCCTCCCCCGGGCTCTTCGCTGCTGCCGCCGCTCCCCGCACTTCCCCGGTGTCTCCGCCGGCGCCCGAAGGCAGCGCCTGCTCCTCCTCCTCCTCCTCCGCGGGAAGGATCCAGCCCCGTCAGCGGCGGCGGTCCCCGAGCAAAGCCGGGCCTCCCCAGAAAGGAAGAGTCCCAACTGGCCGGTTTGCAAAGGTGAGAGGTCGTGGCGCGGTCGTGCGTGTGTGCGTCTCTCTCTCTCTCTCTCTCTCCCGGCCCGACCCCGCATTCGCATTCCTTTATCTCCCCCCCTTCCCCACCCCCACCCCCGGGCCACGGAAAAATTATCAAAAATTTACCGGTCCGCAGGGATAAAAAGGTTGGGGAGCACTGCTGTACAGTACCTCCATCTTACTCATTTCCCTTGCTCTTTGAATGTGCATGAAGAGGCCCGAACACTGTGGCACTAAGGATCACATACACACACTGGCCATGAACAGGATGCAGCTACATTTTCCTGTCCATTCACTTGCATAACTTTTTCCTGTCAGGATGCTTGTCCAAATCCCTTTTTGGGAGATGACCGGGGAATGTTCAAGGAGGTTTCGCTTCTTTTCAGCAACGGCTTGCCCTGCCACCCACCTGCACCTGTTTCCACAGGGCTCATACCCAACTGGATGCCCAGCCTGCAGTAGAAAGAGAGAGGAACAAGGACGCTGGAGAACAGGGTCCAAGTTCTGCACTTGGCCATGGAAACTCACCGGGGAGTGGAACCAGTTAAACCACTTACAGTGGTACCTTGTATAAAGGAATTAATTCGTTCCAAATGAAATTATGTTAAGCAAATTTTCCTTTATACAAATTCCCATAGGAATGCTTTGAAAACAGTGATCCCATTTTTGTGTTGTACAGAATTGCCCCATAGGCGATTATGTTAAGCAAACTCTCCTTACCTCGGGAATTTTTTATGTTGTACAAATTTTATGTTACACAAACCCTTTGTTATACAAGGGTCCACTGTACCCTGAAAAGCCCATTCAAGTCCATCTAAGTCCTTTCTGACTTGACAGTACAGATACACGCATATACTGTACCCCAAAATAATAATAATAATAATAATAATAATAATAATAATAATAATAATAATAATAATAATAATAATAATAATAATAATAATTTATTGTCATTGTGTGTATATACACAGTATACACATACAACGAAATTCAGACACCCAGAGACCAGATTCAACACACACACACACAAATCTCCAAACACTCTCACACACATTAAAAAAAAACCTTCAACACACACACATAAAAATCCCTGAACACTCCCCGCCCACCAACCCCCACCCCAAAAAAACCCCACAAACATCTACACAACAAGCTAGGTAATCCTGTCCAAGCAGCTCAGTGTTCTAGTTCAAAGTTGTAAGTTAAGGTTTGAAACTGGGGTACCCCCTCCTTGCCAACGAGTACCCCAAAGTGACATGCACCCATTAGGGAGCAGAAGCAAAAACATCAAGAAAAAGGCTGGAACCTTTCCCCTTAATGTCGTTCTTATTTATATGCCTTCACCTGGCTCTGGACCCTATCAAATGATAAGCTCCGGAAGGTCTCATTAATGACAGCCTTGAAAAAACTTTTTAAGGTCGTGGCTTGGCTTCCTTCAGGGAAAGAATCCACCCCAAGTTATGCTTCCGTTTTTTTCCCCTACTGGCTGCACTCATCCTTCCCACCCATACCGTACGCATCTCACCCCACGGACCCCACCCCCACCCCCGTGGCTCGTCTTCTGGGGCTGATCCGCTCAGCGTAGCTGGCAGGCATAACCCCAAAGCACGCGGCTGGTCTTACGAACCGTTGTTCCCCGCACGAACTTCACGACCTGACCCCGGGCCACGCGCGCCCGCAGCTTCTCTCCGTGGAGCGCGCAGCCGGGACCT
The DNA here is from genome assembly GCA_029282475.1 of Phrynocephalus forsythii. NCBI lineage: Eukaryota > Metazoa > Chordata > Lepidosauria > Squamata > Agamidae > Phrynocephalus > Phrynocephalus forsythii. The sequence goes on along the minus strand of JAPFRF010000006.1, from coordinate 48,457,391 downwards.
TCCACCATCGTGGCACCACCGCCTTATTAGGGACGCCCAAACGGAGCCAGCCGCCTCGGTTCAAACTTCCCGCCTGCTTGCTCTCGGCGGCAGCTCCTTCCCGGCCTTTTCAGCGCTTCCTCCTCCAGCCCGCCCGCTTTTTCTTTACCGTCGCCCAACCGGTAAAGGGGAAAGATACTAGGGGTTGATCTTGGCGTGGGGCGCCGCCCTCTCCGGCTTTCCATGCCTGCATAGCATGCTCTTAAATAGGATTTATCACGCCTTCTTTTCATTTCACACAAGGGAACTTGCTCCTGCGGCGTTAGGATAAAAATCCTCCTCTGCGTGTTTTCACAAATACAGTGGTACCTTGTATAAAGGAATTAATTCATTCCAAAGGAAATTATGTTAAGCAAATTTTCCTTTATACAAATTCCCATATAAATGCATTGAAAATGGAGTGATCCCATTTTTATGTTGTATGGAGTATCCCCATAGGCGATTATGTTAAGCAAATATCCCCTATCTCTGAAATTTTTATGTTGTACAAATTTTATGTTATACAAGCTGTTTGTTATACAAGGGTCCACTGTAATAATTTATTTATTTATTTATTTATTTATTTAACTTATATGCCGCCCACTACCCAAAGGTCTCTGGGCGGCTTACAATCCAAAGAATAAAACAATTTAAAATAGTTAAGAGTAAAATATCAATAAATCATCAATAAAAACCTTACACTAAAATCATTATTCTAAAATTGTCATCAGCGGACTCACAATCTATATTATATCAATTAAAAACCTTCTGGAACAAGAAGGTTTTTACCTGGCGCCGGAATGTAATCAGTGTTGGCGCCAGGCGGATCTCGATCGGGAGGGCATTCCATAGCTTGGGAGCAGCTGCCAAGAAGGCCCTGTGTCTACAGGCCATCCCTCTCACCTCCTTGAGGGATGGCTCTTTCAAAAGGGCCCCCTGGCTAGATCTTAATTGCCGGGTAGGTTCGTATGGAAGGAGGCGATCCTTCAGGTATCTAGGTCCTAAGTCGTTTAGGGCTTTGTATGTCAGAACAAGCACTTTGAATTCAGCTCGGGCAGCAACTGGTAACCAATGAAGGTTACGCAGAATCGGCGTGATGTGATCCCTGGCGGCCCCACCACTTACCAGCCGTGCCGCACGATTCTGAACCAGTTGCAATCGCCGGACCGTCTTCAAAGGGAGCCCCACGTAAAGCGCATTGCAGTAATCAATACGGGATGTTACCAGTGCATGCGTAACTGTCATGAGGCTGTGCTCGTCTAGGTAGGGGCGAAGCTGGTATATTTTCCGCAGCTGAAGGAAGGCATCCCTGGCCACCGAATCCACCTGGGCCTCCAGAGTTAGACCGGGGTCCAGAAGCACCCCCAAGCTGCGGACCCTGTCCCTTAGGGGGAGTGCAACCCCGTCCAAGACAGGGAAGTGGCCCTCCAACCTGTCCGGCAAAGCACCCACTAACAGCACTTCCGTCTTGTCTGGATTGAGTTTCAATTTATTAACCTTCATCCAGTCCATTATCTGGCTCAGACACGAGTTCAGGACAGAAACCGCCTCACCTGGATTGGTGGAAAACGAGAGGTAGAGCTGAGTATCGTCAGCATATTGCTGACTCCTCAGCCCAAACCTCCTGATGACCTCTCCCAGCGGTTCCATGTAGATGTTGAACAGCATGGGAGACAGTATGGAGCCCTGGGGAACCCCGTGACGTAAACGCCACGGGGTAGAGCAACTGTTCCCCAGCACCACCTTCTGGACACGGTCAGCCAGGAAGGATTGGAACCACTGCAGAGCAGTGCCTCCAACCCCCAACATGGCCAGCCTATCCAGAAGGACACCATGGTCGATGGTGTCGAAAGCCGCTGAGAGGTCCAGGAGTATCAACAGGGTCGCACTCCCCCTGTCTCTCTCCCGGCAGAGGTCATCATACAGGGCGACCAAGGCGGTCTCCGTACCAAAACCCGGCCTGAAGCCAGATTGAAATGGATCCAGAAAATCAGTTTCATCCAGCAGTGCCTGGAGTTGTCCGGCCACCACTCGCTCCAACACCTTGCCCAAATAAGGGAGGTTCGCTACTGGTCGGTAGTTAACCATCAGCCCTGGATCCAGGTTTGGTTTTTTTAGGAGTGGTCTAATCACCACCTCTTTCAAGGTGGTGGGGACCACTCCCTCTCTTAAGGAGGCGTTAACAACCTCCTGGACCCAGGTGCGAACCCCCCTGGCAGATCTTTCAATTAGCCAAGAAGGGCAAGGGTCGAGTGGTGTAGTGGTAGCACGGACAGATCCAAGCACCCTGTCCACATCCTCAGGTCTCAATAATTGAAACTCATCCAATAAAACTGGACCTAAGCACGGCACACTGGATACATCCCTAGTAGTGCATCAATAGTGGAGTCCAATTCCCTGCGAATCTGAGCGATTTTCCCCTCAAAGTGAGCGGCAAACTGGTCACAACAGGCTGATGAGTTGTCCAGAACCTCTACCATATTTCTTGGTTGAAGAAGGTCCTGGACCACCCGAAACAGCTCTGCTGGACGGCACTCTGAGGAAGCAATACGGTTTGCGAAATAATGCCTTTTAAGCCAACCGTATCGCCACGAATAGGCCCGATAATGGGCTCTAAGCCGTGTTCGATCGGACTCACAGTGATATTTTCTCCACTTGCGCTCCAGCCGTCTCCCCTCCTGCTTCATTGCCCGCAGCTCAGATGTATACCAAGGAGCTGTCCGGGCTCTGCCTAAGGGGAGAGGGCGTTTAGGTGCAATCGTGTCAACCGCCCAGGACATTTCCCTATTCCACAGGGTGACCTGAGCTTCGACAGGAGCGCCGACCATATCAGACGGATAATCCCCCAGAGCTTTCAGGAAACCATCTGGATCCATTAGTCTCCGAGGGCGGATCATCTTAATAGATCCCCCACCCCTGCAGAGGGTTGGAGTAGCCAATAGCCTAAACTTGACCAGGAAGTGGTCTGACCATGACAATGGAGTCAGAACCAACCCCTCCACATCCAAACCACCATCCCCCAGTCCCGTTGAGAATACTAGGTCCAGCGTATGGCCCTTCTCATGTGTTGGGCCGATGACATGTTGAGACAGCCCCATGGTTGTCATGGCGACCATGAAGTCCTGAGCTGCTCCAGTTAAGGTAGCCTCAGCATGGATGTTGAGATCCCCCAGTACCAACAGTCTGGGGGTCCTCAACACCAGGTCCGAGACCACCTCCGTCAGCTCAGGCAGGGAGACTGTTGGTACGCAGCAGGGTGGGCGGTACACCAAAAGAATCCCCAATCTGTCTCGTGAGCCCAACACACAATATAAGCCCTCCAGACCCTTTCCCAAAGAGACAGGAAGCCTGGTCAAGGGGATAGAACTCCTATAGACTATGGCAACTTCCCTCCCGGCCCTCCGGGCGACACTGGTGCTGAACCGAGTACCCAGGTGGGCATAGCTGGGAAAGGGGGACTCCACCCTCCTCTCCCACCCAGGTCTCGGTAATACATGCCAGGTCAGCACCCTCATCCAGAATAACATCATGAATGAAGGCAGTTTTATTCTGTACTGACCTGGCATTCAACAGCAGCACCGTGTGGCCCGTGGGCTCGCTGATATGGTCACCTGATTCCTTTTGGCTAGGGGTGGAACCAGAAGAGGGATAGGTGTAAGATATCTAACCCTCTTCTCCTATGGGGCACGTTCCACTCCTACCGCCATACCTTCCCCTACCCAGCACAGTTTCAATAGCTGCCCCCTCCATTGCCCTCCCCTTCCTGTTCCCTTAGTTCTATTTTGGGTTCCTACTGTCAATACCTGATGACAAGAAAAAGAAAAAACAAAGCGAAAAGCAAAAAACAGGACAGAATAGAACAACCATCCGCCCATTCTGCTCCATAAGCACTTCACCACCTCTACCTGGAGGGGGTAGCAGCACAGTATCAAAGCTTAAGATTGATCAGGTGTCCCTCCCCATCCCCACCCCTTTGATGGTACATTAGCTGGCTGCCTCTGACGTCTGCCACACATTCAGAGACAGCTGCTGCAGGCAGGTGAAAATGAGGGGGCTGCTCCCTGGATCTGAGTCTGGTGTTTGTTGGCCGATGGTAAGGCCTCAGCAAGGCTGGGAGGCAGCTAAAATAGCTGTGAGACCAAGTCCCTCCCCTGTAGCCACTCCCCTTCAAGGCCTGCTGGCTGGCTGTCTCCAACTTCTCTCACCAATTGAAGACAGATGTTGCAGGCAGGTGAAAATGAGGGGCTGCTCCTGGAGCTAAGTCTGGTGTTTGTTGGCCGATGGCTCTTCCTCCAGTCCTGACTTGCCTCAGGAGTCCAAGAGGCCAAACTCCCCCAGAGAAGTCACAGAAAGGTCCCCTGTCTCTCACCCAGGGGCGGAGGGAGCGGCAGGTGGCACTGGACTCTTGGGTCAGCAGGAGCGGTGGTCTTCTAGGTCCCAGGCAGCTCCCAGGCCGCTCCACTTTTCAAGCCTTCCCTCCCTCGGGCAGGTGGTAAGTGTTGAGGTGGAAGGCAGCTTGAGCAACAGGGCAAAGGGCCCAGTCCTGACTTGCCTCAGGAGTCCAAGAGGCCAAACTCCCCAGAGAAGTCACAGAAAGGTCCCCTGTCTCTCACCCAGGGGCGGAGGGAGCGGCAGGTGGCACTGGACTCTTGGGTCAGCAGGAGCGGTGGTCTTCTAGGTCCCAGGCAGCTCCCAGGCCGCTCCACTTTTCAAGCCTTCCCTCCCTCGGGCAGGTGGTAAGTGTTGAGGTGGAAGGCAGCTTGAGCAACAGGGCAAAGGGCCCAGTCCTGACTTGCCTCAGGAGTCCAAGAGGCCAAACTCCCCCAGAGAAGTCACAGAAAGGTCCCCTGTCTCTCACCCAGGGGCGGAGGGAGCGGCAGGTGGCACTGGACTCTTGGGTCAGCAGGAGCGGTGGTCTTCTAGGTCCCAGGCAGCTCCCAGGCCGCTCCGCTTTTCAAGCCTTCCCTCTCTCGGGCAGGTGGTAAGTGTTGAGGTGGAAGGCAGCTTGAGCAACAGAGCCAGGGGCCCAGTCCTGACTTGCCTCAGGAGTCCAAGAGGCCAAACTCCCCCAGAGAAGCCACAGAAAGGTCCCCTGTCTCTCACCCAGGGGCAGAGGGAGCGGCAGGTGGCACTGGACTCTTGGGTCAGCAGGAACGGTGGTCTTCTAGGTCCCAGGCAGCTCCCAGGCCGCTCCGCTTTTCAAGCCTTCCCTCTCTCGGGCAGGTGGTAAGTGTTGAGGTGGAAGGCAGCTTGAGCAACAGAGCCAGGGGCCCAGTCCTGACTTGCCTCAGGAGTCCAAGAGGCCAAACTCCCCCAGAGAAGTCACAGAAAGGTCCCCTGTCTCTCACCCAGGGGCGGAGGGAGCGGCAGGTGGCACTGGACTCTTGGGTCAGCAGGAGTGGTGGTCTTCTATGAACGAGGGCAGCGCTTTTTCCGTGATAGTTTATACGGCTCTTATAAGGGTGCCGTGCTCGAGTTTTCCCAATGAACATCGCAGCGAATTAGGTTGTAGTTTCAGTTTAGAAGAGCCATGAATATTTGGGACTTATTTGCAAATACAGTAAATAAGTATGTATGGGGTTGGCCTGCTTAGCAGGCAACTGATACTGAAAATCCGAAGGTAAGTGTAGCTGATACTTTATTTTAAACCAGCAAAAAATGACAAAAGCAAAACTAAAAAGGCAAAAGGTGCTGCTTAGATACCACGCCATAGCACTTAAAGCATTCTCTGGGCATAACTACAAGTCATTATACAGGGTACACATTGCCACCCTGTCAAGATGCAGTACTCATTTTATAGAACAGGAAGAATGGAAGACTGAGTGAACCTTCAGCCTGCTACCTGGAATTGAACCTCGGTTGTGAACAGAGTACAGCAGGTTAACCATTGTCTCAGGAGGCTCTTACCATAAGCTCTTTGACCCTGCAAGGGGCTTCACCAGGCTAGATACTACAGAGCTGGCGAATTCTAGAAGAAATAAACATCCCAGGAATCATGATTGTATATGTGGGTGGAGATTCCTTTTATCAAGTTTCCAAATGGAGACCGGAGACTCAAGTCAGAGGTGCAGATATTAGAATCTCTCAACAACACCAACAACACCCCCCCCCCTGTTTTCTTAAAATGTTGCTGATCACTCAGCACCTACACTTTGGACCTGAGTTAATATTCCCCTGGCCCCATTTTGAAACTACTGAACCTTATGTTTGTGAATTTTTGGTGGTGGAGGTTCAGAATTAGCTTAAAGGTATCTGTTCCCAAGAGGGCAGCAATGCAGTATCATTGCACTGGTAAAATTCATTAATAAAAGGCCATATTGCTCATGTTACAATACAGTTTCACAGGGAGAATCACGGTTCTCCCATTTAGCTGAGTGTGTTGGCGGAGGGGGAAGCAAATGGTGCTGAAGCCTTATGCTGGGAATTACCTTCGGGTTCACCCATGCTGCACTGGGAAGGCGCAAGAGATCAAACATGATGGCAGTTTTCAGGAGGAAAGGAGAAAGACGTTTATTGTTACATAGCAACGCTGCTAGGCATTCAGCGGAATTGTTTCCAAAGGCTGAAGCAAATTACATAGGAAGCAAACATGTTTTATGAATTGGTTCTCTCCACCCCTAATCATATGCATTATGATCACGAGTCCAAAGCTAGCCATTCAGGAGAGTGGAGGACATGCGCACTACATGTTCCCTAGCATAAGCAGGCTATTATATTCTTATCTAGGCACCTGGCTGGGAATAGTAACAAGCTCTAGCTAGCTAACAATGGTATGCTGTGCTAACTAGCAAGGAAACAGCAACTTTAAAGGGAGGCATACAGAGGAATAGAAACTAACAGCAGAACATTTCTAGATACATTGCAAGGTCTCTGGCCACATTCTTTTCATGGGAAAGACATTTGCTTAAGCTGCAGTTTTATTCTACATACACAGACATTTTATGAAAGCAGTTAGCATGAGATACGCCATTTTATGAACCAGTCCCCTTCACTCCCCCCTTTGGTTTTACGGACACTCGAGAATCGAGTCGTCCGAGGTCGGTACCCTCTGATATGCTTGCATGAGTGCAATGACTCTGGGAGTGGAGACCTGGTCGGCAATTTTCTGGAGAGAGGATCTAAAGAACTGTAACAAGCAAGGCATGAAAATGCAGGCTAACAGAAACAGGCAGACAGGGCCTACTAACATTGTGAACAGATCCTTCATCCACCCTTGGGGAAGCAGGTTGTGTAACCAGTCCCACTGAAAACCTTTCCACTCATGGGCGGGGTTGAAGGTAAGCTGTTTGATTTCCGTGACTAACTGGGTGACAACTTTACCAACAGGGTCAATTTTCAGGCAGCAGTTCGTGAGATTGAACTTACCGCAGACGCCATTTTCTGACGCCAGAAGATAATCGAGAGCAAGCCTGTTTTGATAAACGGCAGTACGTATTCGATCTGTCGTCTCAGCTAGAGTGGTCAGGGCTTCGGTGATACGCTGACCAGACAAATCCAAAACAGCTTGCAAACGAATTGTCCTGTTTAACATATAAATTGGGGTACGATAGCCGTAGGAGCCATCTTGCACCCAAGTCGCAGGGCCATACACACACACAATTCTCTGAGAGTCCCATGTGTTCCCCTTGTAGTCCTCTGGGCTTTTACACGTGAACCCTGCAAAAGGGGTGTCTTCCCTCTTCTTGCGGGAGAAAGGGGCATAGACTGGAGCTGCTAAGAACTGCTGTGTTTGAATTGGAATGAGGAAAAATGATGGTTTGATGTACCCCAAAACACGAGCCTGACCAATTGGCAGGGAGAAGCTTATATGCCAGGTTACCACATATCCAGTACATGTTATCTGGGGCTTGCCAGGCCTGAGTGGTGTTGAAGTGAATGAAAGGCAAAATTGTGGCATTCAACCTCTCAGGTTGAGATGCATTGGAAGGTGAACTCCAAGTTCCATTGTCCCATGAGCCTATACAAGTAAAGAAGCCCACTGGGATTGAGCCTGTCTTGGAAAAACAAATTCGACCCACTAATTTGGACGTGACTGTCCAGGTCAAACACTTTGACATAGCTCTCTTGGTGACATTCCCTTGTGTGGAAAGCTTGTTATACAATTTCGGAGAGATTTCCATGGCCTCCCAAGGCCACTGGGACCCCATATGAGTGCTGCCACATAAATAACAGTCGTTTACCCCAAGTGTTGTGGCTATGTTTTGAGCCATGTCAATGAATAAGTTCTTGGTGGCATCTGGGATCTGGAGGGGATTTCTTTGCAGTTTTTCCAAAGCTGTGTCAACAGACCAAGAATGATTTTTCCTCTCCCCATCATGTATTTCAGAACGTGTGATGGTGAGATAAGTTTTAGGGTCTTTGCCAAGACCATTAATGCCAAAACCATAGACTTGAATTGGTGGGTGAGACCTAGAAATTTCAATGTGGACATAGTTGTCTCTTACCCAGTCGAAGTGAAGAATGTGTGGACACCCTGGATACCCTCCTCCAGTGTAGGCACATACACATGACCATCCTGAACAAAGGGTGGTTTTGCCGCACGGGTCCCAAGCTTCAGGATTTCCAACCTTCCAACCGCCATGAGGGAAACATAAATATTTGTGATTATTTTTGTAACTGTCAACCCAAGCAAAAGAGCCACAATGAGAACCTCTGCCTCTGCTGAGTGCAAAGCATGAAGGTATCCAAAGTGAAGCAGGCTTGGAGCTTTGCTTTACAACAGTAGTGGAGTTGATATAATACAAGAAGCCACCACCCTTAGGGCGGGTCCTCAATGGGTCTGTGGTCTTAGGTAGGCTAGCCCAAACGGTGAATTTATAATGAATAGGAATCTCAGGCTTATAACAAAGAACTTTGCCATCGGTGCCGTGGCACATGTGATACATAGTGCCTTGGTTTAGACACATGATTCCAGCTTGCTTACACTCTGGAGGTTGTTGGGTGTAAAACAACAAAGTTTGGACCACTTGTGTACCTTGTGTGGCAGTGACAATGCAAGGTGAGCATGTTTCAGAGTGTTGATCAGGAGGAGCTGCAAAGCATAAAGGAAACAGCAGAAGTATGACCAGCATGATAGCAGCTGTCCTTCTATGCCCTGGAGCCATTAAGGCCTTGTATTTCCAGGCATAATACAGGGGAAAAGACCAAAGGATAAAATTTAGAGCTATCATGACACCTACAGCAATGCCCATAGCAAACCAGTACCACCAGGGGAGGCCTGACTCCTCAGGCGGTGCTTCAGCTGGCTGAGGTGGGTCACTGCTTTGCGCAAGTAGGCTACACATAGCTTTCATGATGTTCTTACGCTGATTCTGATCCCCGGAAGCGGAAGTGTCTGGCTGTGGTGCAGTGTTTTGACACCATTAAAGCAAATGAAATAAAACACACACACATGAAAGTGCAGTTAGGAACGGGTGCTGAAAATTCTCACTGCAGTTGTAGTTTGCTACCTGCCTCCTTGGATACGGAGGATGAACCAGGAAGTAGAAAATCAGGAAGTTAGAGTGTGTGATGTCAGCGGAAACAGCAGGAACTCTGGGAAGAAGAAGGCTGAAGAAAGCTCCTCCTTAATGGTGACGGGTCCAGGAAAACAGAGTCTATGGAGATTCTTCGTTCCCTGTGGGAACCCGCTTAAAAGTCAATTTGAGATCGCTGGCCGGATGCGAGTGCGAAGACCACGCGCTGCCCTCAGGATTGGGGTGCGGTGCCGTCTGGCTCCCTGCAGTGGTTTCTGCAACGAAAGCCTCGCTAGGCTCTTCCTCAGGGACTGCTGGTTTAACGCGGGTGTGGTGAATCCAAGGGACGATGTCGGAGACCTTTACGGCGGTGGGTGTCGGAAGAAGAACGGAGAATGGACCTTTCCATCTGGGCTGGAGGGACTTCTAGCTCCAATCCTTTACCCAAACGCGGTCTCCCGGCTGGAAACGATGAAGGGGCTCTTGAAGAACCACAGGGAGACGATCCAAACTCCATCTATGGAGAGAACACAGAGATCGGGCAAGCAACTGGATATAATCTACATGAGTCACAGAAGCAACTCTCTCAGGACGCAACCCAGCAACTATCGGAACAGGCCTGCCATATAACAGTTCAAATGGGGACAGGCCTATGTTTTTCAATGGAGTAGTCCTGGAACGGAAAAGAGCAATGGGCAACATATCGACCCAACCCTTCCCAGTCTCTTGAGTCAGTTTGGAGAGGTGAGTTTTCAAAGTACGGTTCATTCGCTCTACTTTTGCTGAACTCTGGGGCCTGTATGCTGTGTGTAAATTCCACTTGATTTGCAAGGCGTGGGCAAGGCCTTGAAGAACACGGTGAACGAAACCTGGCCCGTTATCAGATCCGATAGTACGGACCATCCCGTACCTGGGCAGGAGGTCTCTAAGGAGGCACCTGATTACCTCATGTGCCTTTTCAGTCTTCGTGGGGTAGGCCTCTACCCATCCTGTAAAAGTACAAACCACCACTAACAAATAACGGTACAGGCCACATTTAGGAAGGTCAGTAAAGTCTATCTGTAGATCCTCAAATGGCTCTTGGCCTAGATGTTGAATTCCAGGGGGAGGTAAATGCCCAGTGCGTGGATTATTCCGTTGGCAAAGCACACAACGTTGGGAAATGTTAGAAGCTATTTGGCAAAGCTTGGCAATGTACAAATAAGGGCTTAAATGGTGATGGGCCACATCCGGGCCTTGATGTGTGCTTGCATGATGATTTAAGAGAACTTGGCGGGCTAAATTTTCAGGAACCCACAATTGTCCACTGGGAGTAATATACCATCCCTCTGGGTTTTGTGGGAAACCTTGTTCAGCTGCTAGTTGATTTTCAGCTGCAGAGTAAAATGGCGGTGTTGGCGGAAGGATATCAATAGGAATTAGGCTGAGTTGCAAATCCACCGGTCTGTGGGCTGCTTCTTAGGCGATGCAGTCCACCAGCCGGTTGCCTCTGGCTTCTAGGCTCGGGCCTGCTTTGTGACCATAACAATGAATGACTGCTACTTTCTGTGGTTTCCAAACTGCATCTAAGAGCTGCAGTAGGGCTTCAGGGTGAGCTACTGGGGTGCCTTCTGTAGTTAACAAACCCTGTTCTTTCCACAGAGCTCCATGGGCATGCAATGTGAGAAAAGCATACTTAGAGTCTGTGTATATGTTGATACATGTTCCTGCTGAAAGTTCAAGAGCTCTGGTGAGAGCAATGATTTCTGCATGCTGTGCAGAGGTGCCTGGAGGTAGAGGATTTGCTTCTATGATTGTGTCTTCTAGCTCAACAATTGCATAACCTGCTTTCCTTGCCCCTTTGTGGACAAAACTGCTCCCATCTACAAACCAGTTCCTCCACTGTGGGTGTGGGCTGTCTCGGAGGTCTGGGCGAGATGAATAAATTTCATCCATGGTTTGGATGCAGTCATGGGTAGCTGGCTGGTCACTGACTGGCAAAAGAGTGGCAGGATTGAGGCATTCTGTGGTTTGAAAAGTGAGGCCTGATCTGGAAAATAATTTCTGGCATTTTATCATTGCTGTTTGGGACAAATGATAGCCTCCTTTGGCATCCAAAAGTGGTAGAATGGCATGTCTGGTAATGCAGTGAGTTGGCTGACCAAAAGTGAATTTGTCTGCCTTTTTTAGGAGAGCTGCTAATGCTACAACTCCTTGCATGCAAAGAGGCAGGCCTTGTTCTGTTGGAGTTAACTTCTCTGATAAGTAGGCCACTGGCTGCTGCCAACTGCCTAGTTTCTGGCATAAAACTCCTTTTGCAACCCCATCCTCCTCATCTGCATACAAATAAAAATGCTTGTTAGGGTCAGGGAGGCCTAACGCTGGCGCTTCCAGGGAGCTCTTTTGATGTCCTGGAAACTCTGCTGCTGCTCAGGGCCCCAAAGGAAAAAATCATTGTCTAAGCCACGGGTGGCTAAGTGTAGAGGTTTGGCTAAGAGACTAAAATTGGGAATCCAGATCCTGCAGAAACCTGCGGCTCCCAAAAAGCCTCTCAGTTCCCTCCTGTTTTTGGGTTCAGGAATTTGAACTATGGCCTGTTTTCTTTCGTCATGGAGTTGGTGTTTCTGTTGCGAGATATCAAACCCTAAATATCGCACAGCCACTTTGCATATCTGGGCCTTCTTCTGGGAAACACGGTACTCTGCTGCCGCCAAGTGGTTGAGAAGAGCAATTGTAAGCTCTTCACACTCTTGTTTGGTTTCAGCCCCGGCCAAAATGTCATCAACGTATTGTAGGACAATTTGTCCTCTTTTTCGGGGAAAAGTGGCCAAATCTGAGGCTAGGGCGACCCCAAACAATGTGGAGGAGTTCCGGAACCCCTGGGGAAGGCGGGACCATTTGAATTGTTGTTTTGTGCCAGTATTGGGGTCCTCCCATTGGAAAGCAAAAATGGGCTGACTCTGGGGTGCCAACCGGCAGCAAAAATAGGCATCTTTTAAGTCCAAGACAGTAAAATACTTGGCATTTGGGGGAATCAGGCTAAGAATAGTGTATGGATTAGGAACATTTGGACAAAGAGGTTCTACAACTTCGTTCACTAAACGCAGATCCTGAACTGGCCTATAAGTCCCATCAGGCTTCTTGACTGGCAGTAAGGGGGTGTTCCATGGAGATTGACAGGGAAGCAAAATGCCATACTGAATGAGTCTTTGGAGATGAACCCATATGCCTTCTGCTGCTGCCCTTCCGATGGGATATTGGGGAACGGAAACTGGGCCCGCCAGGGGTTTGAGCTGTACAATGATTGGAGGAATGTTCTTTGCCATGCCGGAGGGGTTGCCTTCTGCCCAAATGTCTGGATTGACTTTTGCAAGGAATTCTTGGGGAAGCCGGCTTGGTTCCTCCCGAAGTACCATTAAACGCCAACTTTCCCTAAGGGGGTATTCAAGGCAAAAATCTCCTGCGGGTTCTTGCTGACCCGTGGACAGAAATACCTCCCCTTTGGGCGTGAAAGTGATTTGGGCTCTCAATTTGAATAACAGATCTCTTCCCAGGAGGGGAATAGGACAATCTGGCATGTGTAGAAACTTGTGTTGAACTATCTGTCCTCCCAATTTGCATGTAACAGGCTGCATGAAGTAAACTTTCTGTGCTCTCCCTGTGGCACCCATGACCTTGACTGATTGAGATAGTTCAAGGGACCTCACAAGCTTAGGAATTACTGAATGGCTTGCACCTGTGTCTACTAAAAAGGTCATTTTGTGGTTCCCTGTTTGGAGGGTGACTGTGGGCTCACGGGAACTCAAAGACTGTTGCTGTCAATATGACTTCATCTTCTGCTAAAGACATCA
>JAPFRF010000006.1:48422416-48437759 GCA_029282475.1 Phrynocephalus forsythii | reverse complement strand
CATGAACTTCTTTATCTGTTTCCCCACTCTTTTCCAACACCCCCTCCAATCCCACTCTCCTTGCATCTGTTATCAGGAGCCCTTCCATAATTGGTGGTCCGCATCCCCTTTCACGCTCTTTTCACCGTCTCCTGTATGGCGTCTCTCCCTGAACTCCCATCTCCTGCATGGCTGGCACCATCTCTAATATAGCCCTGCTGGCTTCAGGCTTCTCTGAAGGAGGAGACAGCTCACCCTGAACCTTCTGTCTCTTCTTACAGTCTGCTAGGTATCTAAGCAGAAAGAACAACTTGTTCCCAAATTTACAGGCAGTCATAGTCTTCAAAAGAAAGAATTTGGTGGCTTGGAGGTTGTATTAAGGGGCTGCCAGAGTAAAACAAACAATGGCTTGACTTTTGGAAACCACTATGAGGTCTCTGGCTGCTTAAGTGATTTTAAACCTAACTGGCAAGGCACATGGGAGCCCATCCTGAGAGCCAGTGTAATGAAGTCATTGGATCATTGGACTATTGCTTGCAAGTGTCTCTTTGAGCGTCATATACCTCACAGGGTGTTCTAAAGTTAAAAGCAGGAAGGAGAACCAGGCAAGCAACCTTATATCACTGTAGGAGAGAAGGATTATAGACCTAATAAATGGCTAGAAGAAATAAAGAAGAGGTGTTTCAATAGAAATGACATCTGATAGGTGGGAACATTCTTAAACTAGGCCATGCCTTTGGATTACCCAGTTGACAGATATCCACTTGGGTTCTTTTGACTGTGACAACAGCTTCTAGACATGGGCACGACTCAGCAAAATTTTTGTTTTTGTTTTCCCGTTTCATTACGCAACGAAAACGAAAACAAATTTTTTTCAAAACAAAACGGAAATGGAAACGAAAATTTTTGCTGTGTTTTTCCTTTCCGTTGCGGCAGATGCATTGAACTGAAAAGAATGCTAACGAAACAGAAATTTTTCATTTTCGTTTTCATTTTCGTTATGCAACGAAAACAAAAACGAAAAATTTGCAAAACCCCAACGAAAACGAAAACGAACCGAAACGGACCCCTCAATGACCAAACGACAAACGAAACACCATTTTTTTGAGTCGTCCCCATCTCAGCTTCAGGTACCTCACTATTAGAAGAACACCTTTGAAGGTTGACTGTCTTGCATCCTCTGATGAAGGCTCTGGTAAATATTATGATGGGAAACGGCAATGCCTTGTGTTACTGCAGCTGTTTAAACTTTAGCTAATCATTGTTCCTATGAAACATTTTGTTGTCCTAAAGCGGCTCGAGCTTGACAGGACTCTAGCTTGTTTAAGGGTTGTGTGTATCCTAAAAGAATCTCAGGTGCCTACAGCATTTCTTGTCACAGTTTCTTTCTTTCTTTCTTTCTTTCTTTCTTTGTTTGTTTGTTGGATTTTTATATGCCCATCTGGCAGCAAGACTATTCTGGGCAGTTAACAATTTATGAACACAATGCAATACAAGAAAAACACATATAATTCATAGAATACAATAAAATAAAATTATAGTAAATATAATGAAAATTAAATTAAAATATCATTAGATGACATATACAGCTGTTATGTAAATGAGTCCTTTTAGGGCATACACCTGGAAACTCTCTGGAAACCATAATCCACATGAATGCTGTGAAGTTACATGGCAAACTGTAATTTATTTTCTGCCTCCTCTCTGTGATGGCAGGGAGCCTTTGTAGGCATCCACATTCCATGCACACATTTCAAAAATCATAACATAGTGATTTTGTTGATAGTGAGTCCTTTCTCAGACATGTTAAAAATGGGGACTGTAAGTAATTGTCTCAGAATCCATAGCACTTACCTTGTCCCTAACAAGCCAGAAAAGTTTTCACAAGTTACATAAGAACATAAGAACATAAGAAGAGCCATGCTGGATCAGGCCAAAGGCCCATCTAGTCCAGCTTCCTGTATCTCACAGCGGCCCCACCAGATGCGTTTGGGAGCGCATGAGACTAGATATCTGTCTCCTGATACCACTCCCCTGCATCTGGCCCTTGAAGTACCCTGGTTTAAAGCCTAGAGATTACACATCTCCATCATGGTTTGTAACCCGTGATGGACTTTTCCTCTAGGAATCTGTCCAATCCCCTTTTGAAGGCATCCAGGCCACATGCCATCACCACATCCTGTGGCAGGGAGTTCCATAGACTTACAACGCGCTGGGTGAAAAAATATTTTCTTTTGTCAGTTCTTACTCTCCCAGCACTCAATTTGAGTGTATGTCCCCTAGTTCTGGTATTTTGGGAGAGGGAGAAGAGCTTCCCTCTATCCACTTTACTCATACCCTGCATTATTTTGTATGTCTCAATCATATCCCCCTCAAGCGCCTTTTTCCAGACTGAAGAGGCCCAATTGTTTTAGCCTTTCTTCATAAGGGAGGTGCCCCAGCCCAGTAATCATTTTAGTCGCTCTCTTCTGCACCTTTTCCAGTTCCACTATGTCTTTCTTGAGATGCGGTGACCAGAATTGTACACAATACTCCAGGTGGGGCCTTACTATTGTTTTGTATAACGGCATTATAATGTTGGCTGTTTTATTTTCAATCCCCTTTTGATAATCCCTAGCATGGAATTGGCCTTCTTCACTGCTGCCACACATTGGGGAGACACCTTCATGGAGCTGTCCACCAACACACCAAGATCTCTTTCCTGATCCGTCACGGATAACTCAGAGCCCATGAGTTGATAGATGAAGTTTGGATTTTTGCCCCAATATGCATTACTTTACATTTGGTTACATTAAAACGCATTTGCCATTTCTCAGCCCACTCTCCCAGTTTGGAGAGATCCTTCTGGAGCTCTTCACAATCTTCTCTGGTTTTTACCACATGGAAAAGTTTTGTGTCATCTGCAAACTTGGCCACAACACTGTTTATCCCTGTCTCTAGGTCATTTATGAACAGATTGAAAAGCACCGGTCCCAGGACCGAGCCCTGGGGCACACCGCTTTTCACTTCTCTCCATTGTGAAAATTTCCCATTGACACCTACTCTTTGTTTCCGGGATCTCAACCAGTTCTCAATCCATAAGAGGACCTGCCCTCTTATCCCCTGACTATGCAATTTTCTCAGCAGCCTTTGGTGAGGGACTGTGTCAAAAGCCTTTTGAAAATCCAGATAGACTATATCCACCGGTTCACCCAAATCCACGTGCCTGTTGACCTTTTCAAAAAATTCTAAAAGGTTTGTAAGAGAAGATTTACCCTTACAGAAGCCATGCTGATTTTCTCTCAGCAAGGTTTGTTCTTTTATGTGTTTTAAGATTTTCTCTTGGATGAGGCTTTCCACCATCTTCCTGGGACAGATGTAAGGCTAACCGGCCTGTAGTTTCCTGGGTCCCCCTCCTTCCTTTTTTAAAATTGGTGTGACATCCGCTATCCTCCAGTCCTCCGGCACTGTGGCCGTTTGAAGAGACAAGTTGCATATTACCGTTAAGAGATCTGCAATTTCATTTCTCAGTTCCCTAATAACCCTTGGGTGGATGCCATCTGGGCCCGGTGACTTGTTAATCCTCAATTTATCAATTAGTCCTAAAACCTCCTCTCTTTTAACCTGTATTTGATTTAATTCTTTAGTCAAGAGGGGCGGCTCAGGCAGCGGAATCCGCTCAAGGTCCTCTGTCGTGAAGACAGACGCAAAGAACTCGTTCAATTTCTCTGCAATGTCCAAGTCCTCCTTAACCTCCCCTTTTCCTCTCTCACCATCCAGAGGCCCAATTGGTTCTCTGGCAGGTTTTCTACTTCTAACATATTTAAAGAAGCTTTTATTATTACCCTTTATATTGCTAGCCATGCGTTCCTCAAAGTCTTTCTTTGCCTCCCTATCATCTTTTTACATTTCTTTTGCCAGAGTTTGTGTTCCTTTTTATTTTCCTCATTTAGGGAGGATTTCCATTTACAGAAGGACCTCTCCTTGTGCTTTAGAGCCTCTCTAACTCCACTCGTTAACCATGCCGGTGTCCTCTTGGACTTAAATGAGCTCTTCTTTCTTTGTGGTATGCACTTGTGCTGGGCCTCTATTATTGTTGTTTTAAACAGGCTCCATGCACTCTGAAGAGATTGGATTCTTCTAACCCTCCCCTTCAGTTTCTCTCTAACTAGTTTCCTCATCTGAGGGAAGTTTGCCCTTCGAAAATCAAGGGTTTTTATGTCTGATTTGGTTGACACTCTTCCTCCGACATGCATGGCAAAGGTAATTGCAGCATGGTCACTGTTCCCCAGAGGCTCAGTGACATTCACATCCCTGACGAGGTCCTGAGTATCACACAATATTAGATCTAGAGTTGCCTGTTCTCGGGTGGGCTCCATGACAAGTTGCTCTAAGGCACAGTCATTCAGCAAGTCGAGAAACCCAGTTTCTCTTTCTTGCCCGGAGCTCGCATTGGCCCAGTCAATGTGGGGATAATTAAAGTCCCCCATGATTACTATCCTATCCCTCTTAGCCACCTCCATGATTTCTCTCCTCATTTCAAGGTCCCCCTCAAGTTTTTGATCTGGTGGACGATAGAATACTCCAACTATCATATCACTCTTTGGACCTGGTAGTTTAACCCACAGTGATTCTATGGCGGAGTCAGACCCTCTGTCAATCTCCATTCTGCTGGATTTTATGCCTTCTTTGACATAGATGGCCACTCCTCCTCCAACCCGCCCCCTCTCTATCCCTTCTATAGAGTTTATAGCCTGGGATTGCTGTGTCCCACTGGTTCTCCACATTCCACCAGGTTTCTGTTATGGCTATTATATCAATGTTATCCCTAGCTGCCAGATGTTCAAGTTTTCCCATCTTTGCTCGGAGGCTTCGAGCATTGGCGTAGAAGCACTTGTACAGTGGGTCCCGCAACAGCTGCTGCCTTGTTCTTCTCCCCCCACAGCTTTTATTTTCAGTAGACGAACTGTCACATTCCATTATTCTGCCAGTATTAATACCTGCTATGTCATCTCTATGTGATTCTCTACCCTCTCCAACCTCATTCCCCGAGGATGAGGTGTTCCGAACCGGATGCCACACAGCTCCTGTCGGCTTTCCCCCAGAAGTTGTCAGTTCCTATGAAAAATTTGTGTCTTTTAAGTCTATGACATGCTTATTTTTAACATGCTCCGTTATTCATATTTTAGTACAAATCTAGTTGGACTGTTCTCATCAGTGAGGCTTATGTAAATATTATCAACGAGACAGAGAGTGACAAAGGTAAATATAATTTGCTTGGAAAAGGGAGCAGGGGGAGGAGAGCCTTCATCAGAAATCCAAGAAAGGAGAATCAAGAGGAAGGCTTCCTAACCATGCTCTTGCATTTGAAGCAGTCATTTTATACACATCAACAGGCACTGTAAACAGCGAAGAAGAAAACTGTCATATTTCATGCCCAGAATGTCTTGTCTACAGCCGAGATTCCAACTGTTCTGATAGCCATTGTTAAAATTACATGGAAGAACCCTATGGTGATGTCCTACCCCGGGGGGAGCAATCAGAGGTCAGCGGTACAGAAAACAAGACACTGTTCTCATTAAAGAAAGGTATAATGGCAAGGGGCATTACTTGTGAAATGTTCAAACTGACACTTGTTAAAATAAAATAAAAATAAAATATTTCTTTGGCTCAGGTTACCTTAAATAGGTGGAGCTGCAGAGAAGTCAGGCATAGGTGATACTTTTATATTCAAAATATCTGTTTTGTTCTTGACCCACTTGGTGGGATCTTTGCCCCCTCCCTCGCCCAAATTAAACCAGACTTCCAGTGAATTAATATATTAGGTTAGGACATCTTACGTTATTTGTTCGGTTGGTGTGGATTGAGGACATAGGTCAATTCTAGTATTGCATTTTATTTTAATTTCATAGGACTGGGATCTATGTTGTCTAACTGCAGCCGAGTTTTCTGCTAAAATTCTTTCTCTAGAAAGTAGTACAGAAATCCCCAGAAGTGAATGACTGAAATGTCCCTCCAGTCCACCCTTTTCTCATTAACTGGCACATAAGGTCTCAATAGCTTACTTTTGAGACATTTATGAAAAAAGAAAAAAATGTTTTGTTACTTACAGTTGCTTAAAATTACAGACTACTGTACTTACTATGTTCTTTACTGCACACATACTATTAGTTATACTTGCCCTGGCTCCCTCATCCCAATTCTGAGTGTTTTTAAGGCCAAAATTGTGCCCATGCTGGCCTATGGAGCAGAAATTTGGGGCCTCAATAAAGCACCTTTGCTTGAATTAGTCCAGACCAACTTCCTAAGAAACCTCTTAGGGACAGACAAAAATACGGCCACATATGCTGTAAGGGCAGAAACAGGTATATTTGCTCTGGCCAGCCATACAGTAACCAGAGCATTTGCATTCTGGCTGAAGGTCTGGTTGATGAGCCAAGATAGACTTCCCAAGCTTTGCCTAAGGCGGTTACTTCACGTACCTATCTCACCTCTCTGCCGCCCTGCTGCAGCTCAGTTCATCCCGAAGTAACTTCACGTACCAGCGATTTCAGGACGAGGTCGCCCCGACCACGCCCCCTGAAGCGCGTCCCAACCGCGGCAAGCCGATTCCCTTCGCCAACCACCGGAATCTCCTCAATGCGGTTCTGACTCCGCATTGAGGAGACGTGTGGTTTATATGGATTCAAATTGCTTTTAATTTTCCTTCATTTTCTCATTCTGCTTGCGTTTCCAGTGCCTCGTATAACCGGTATTTCGATATTTCGATTTTCCCAGCTTTTTCGGATACGTTGATCTTGGGGTTCTCTGGTTCAAATAGTCCAGCGCAGCATCTGCCCTCCCGCCTCGATTAGTGATTGTTCCCGTCCGCCAGATGGCAGTACTACTGGTTGACAAGGGACCCCTTTTTTCTGCCGTTTTGTTTTCCACCTTTTGGTGGCAATGTGGTGTATGTTTATTTTGCTTGTTTACCTCGAACTCTTCTGCCTCTGCCCAAATGACGGTGTTTCCTTTTCGGACCCATTCCCTGGGTACAGAAGTCCATTCCTTGATTTCCATGTTTCTCAAATACTAGGGTCCGTCCATAACGACTGCCCAGTTGATGTTTGGCTACCTATACACATGCTGTCATTTCCCTCAGTCATTTAACACAGTTCCACAAGAATATTACTGTGTAAAGTCCAACTATAATTTGATGTGTAAGTCCTTATTCATAGAGGACTTCCCATGCAACTCTTGCAGTGGACTGCTCTGCTAATGTGCATGCACTGTAATGTGCTAAAGATGTTAGTTTGCCAGGGAGCATTCTGTAATCAACTACCGGGTTTTTAAAGTGTACTCTGCGCAGTGTAACCAATTCTTCCTTTATGACGTACAGAGTGCTATTTCAAGCACAGTGTTCCTGCGGTGGACCACTCTGGATATGTAGAGGAAGTGCACTGTGTGTTTATACTAGCAGAAATCATTCCCCCCCATCAAATCAATGACATTTCCCGTGCTGAGGTGTTTCTTTGTGTTTGTGTGAACTTCGTTGAGGCCACCTGTGCACACTCATGTTCTCTCATGTAATGTTTGATCAGTGCTCACTGTGTGACCAACAAAAAAGTTATTTCTCCTCAGTCTCACTGGCTACCGTTTTAATTGTCTTTCCAGGCATCATCATGTTTTTCCTGAGCACTAATGAGATTCCACACCCCTTCATCATATAAATGAGCCTCCTGAGATGAACTTATTACTTGTGATGAGCCTCCTGATATAAAATTATTACTTGTGTGTGGGGGGACCGCACGGAGACAAGCAGAGCACCAGCCAGAAAACCTTTGGGTCAGTTGTATTCTAAATGCTAACCTACGATTCCTCTGAGAGCGTACAGAGTGCAATTCCATTACCAGCAGGCCATTGGTAGATCGCTCTGTTAATCCTGAATCACCTATGCATGTGTGGCCGTCATGGTCCCAATACGTGTGTCGTTCCAGAAACTCACGGAAGCCTCACTTCAAAACACCTTCCTGAGTGGCCCCCTAACTTGTGCTCCCCCCCACCCTTCCCCACCCTTTCAAGTGGTTACTTAAAACCGGGACCCAGAGAAGCCGCTATCGAGCGGCTTCCACATACTGCTTTTGTGTACTACTGTACGGTTGAGACCGGCTACCGTTTTGTTTGTCTTCCCAGGCATCATCATCTTTTCCAGAGTACTGCTGGGATCCCCCCCCTTCTTCATATAAATGAAACTCCTGATATAAACTTATTTCTTGTGAAGAACCTTCTGTTATAAACTTATTTCTTTTGTGTGTGGCGAGTGCACGGAGGCCAACAGAGCACCCGCCAGAAAACCTGTGGTCCACCTGTATTTTTAAATTCTACACTACGATTCCTCTGAGAATGTACAGAGTGCAATTCCACCACCAGCAAACCAGTGGTAGATCGCAATGTTATTCCTGAATCACCCATGCATGAGTGGGCGTCCTGGTCCCGAAACATGTGTTTTTTGAAACAATACCTGAAGTCTCACTTCAAAACTCCTTCTTAAGTGGCCCCCTTCATTGTGCTTCCCCCAAACCCTTCTCCCCCCCCTTTCAGGAGATTGCTTAAAACTGGGACCCAGAGAAGCCACTATAGAGCAACTTCCGCATTCTCCTTCTTTGTTTACGTCCCCCACGTGGTTGGCCTCAGACAGGCGCAAGCCAATAAATCTTTCTAACAGGCAAGAACAGTGTTGTGTACTTATTGATCTGATGAGAGAATATCAGAATTTGAAATTTACAGTAACCAAAGCCATACAGATTGCTAGCAATGTAAAAATGACAAAGGGTATGTTGAAAGAACTGGAAGATGTGAAATGGGCTTTATCAAAGGTAATTTAAAATATTTATCTTTTAAAATAATATCAATAGTGTTTATTTCCTTTTTTTGTTTCTGTCTTTACCATGATTGTTGTCAGCCCTTAAGTCACAATTTTTGAGGGGAGAGTTTTTTTTTCTTTTCTTTTTGGTGCTGCATTACTGGGGAAAATCTTGTGAAAATCTACACCAGTGGAAACCCATGGTGTCATCATTCAATGGAAATATTTAGGCATTTGCTTCAAAAATAACAGCACCTTCACTAGTCTCCAAGAGCACGTACCTGAGGAAAAGGTACATCAAAGTCCAAAAGCGTTTAGTCTTTAGTGTTCAAACTAAAGGTATCAGGCAGAATAATTAATATTGGGCCTATTGTCTGCTGCGTGTAACCAACATATGTTTCTGTTTACAGCATGAAGCTGCCAGGAACGAATTGAACGAGAGACAGACTGAGCTGGATGCTCTCAGTCATCAAGGGAAACACCTGGTAGCAGAATTGAGAAAGATTCCAAACTGTGACCCTCTCCTGATAAAAAATGACATGGACGCTACTGTGGACAGATGGCTGGATGTAAGCATTATGCTAGATAAAGAGATTCCTATTTCTAGCATTAGGAAAAAATTGATTAAACTCTGCAGCACCTTATTTCTTCCTTTATGTGACTAAGCTGGAGTGGTAAAAGCATACCGTAGAGAGAGAATAACATAGCAGTCCAAAGCCCTTGTGAGTCCAAAGAATCCACAGCAGACAATCCACTACTTCATGCTTACTCCAGCTCCTGTAAACAATTCAATTCATGTTTTTAAGAACACCAGTAAAAGTGAAATTAATTCAAAAGTTTCAGAAATAGCAAGTCTGCCCAGGGACTTGTCAGGAGTACACATCCTGTCACAGTATTTAAGCTGCTGTACTATAGCCAAAACTGTGCTTATGACCCAGGCTTCAGTGCCAGGTACCTGGCTCAACCTTTCTAGGTTATTATGGCGGGGGTGGGGGCATAACGTGTAGCCTGCATAATTAAATTGTAAACCTCCCAGAGGACACTTTAGGTGCCATAGTTCTCTTGTAACTTTAATGTTGACTTTTAATGCTGTAAGATGCCCCTCAATTCCCTGTTCTCAATACCTGAACATTTCTTCATTGTACTGGGCTGTATATTATCCCTCATTAAAGGGATTAATGAGGCCCTCATTACTGTAAGCCGCCTTGGGTCCTTTTCGAAGGAGAAAGACAAGGTAAAAATACTCTAAAATAAAAATAAAATAATATAGGGTGGTATATAAGCAGAACACTTGGATATTGCTTTTGTTTTTTGCCCTAGCATTGGCCCGAATTCCCAGGATCAGTGGCTAATGCCAGTGGGAATATTGCCAGCAGTATTCCTGTCATTACACGGCTTTCCAAAGGCATACTGGAAGGCTCTAAGGCAGAAGTCATTTGCCCCAGGCTAATAGCTCATCCGCGCTTCTAAATGGGTTTGGATGATTATGTTTGTCTGAAATCTTTCTTTCTTTCTTTCTTTCTTTCTTTCTTTCTTTCTTTCTTTCTTTCTTTCTTTCTTTCGTACTGCTTTTCAAATATCCTTCATTCTTCTTGTCATTGCGGCTCAAGTCCTGGGTCCACATCCTACCCCTGCTGCAGCTAGTCTGTGGCAGGCGTCATTATTGGTGTGTTAATTTTGTCAAAGTTATTTGTAGTTATATTATTCTTTTCTCACCCCTAGCCTCCATTTTTAGAAGAACCTAGAAGAACTGAAAAAATTATCTCCCATCTTATTTGGTTTAAGCGTTTCATTTTGAGAGTCCGGCCAGTTTGCTTAATGTTTCCATTGTTGCCCTCCAATGTGTACACATGCGTGCATGCACACACACACACACACACACACACACACACACACACACACACACACACACACACACACACACACACACACACACACACACACGTTCAACTTCCATGGGGCCATCTGCTCTAGAACATGAGATACTGTAATTAGAAATGGTCTTTTGAGAACAATGTAGCTGGGAGATAGGAATATACAGTGGATCCCCGTATAACAAACAGTTTGTATAACATAAAATCTGTACAACATAAAAAATTCCGGAGATAGGGGAAATTTGCTTAACAGAACCGCCTATGGGGTGAATCTGTACAAAATAGAAATGGTCACAATTAGGAATTACTCTGTTTTCAATGCATTCCTATGGGAAATTTGTATAAAGGAAAATTTGCTCAACATAATTTCATTTGGAACGAATTAACTCTTTTATACATGTATTAAAGAGCTTAGGATATCAAGAATTTGGACCATATGAGGATAAATTTGGTTTCTGCGCCCCTCCTGCCACCCCCCACCGCATTGGGCCCACCCAGCAATGAGACCCAATCCTGCGGGCGTGGGCATGGGCATGTGTGCACGTGCTCGTGGGCAGGGTGATAGTGGGCAGATGGGCATGTGTGTTTGTGTGTGTGTGTGTGTGTGTGTGTGTGTGTGCGCGCGCGCGCGCCTTACTCTTCTCCCGTGGTGGCATGAAGCAAGGCAAGGAAGAGGAGGAGGAGGGTGCCGTGGCCACCACGCTCTCTGCCTGCCTGCCTGCTTTGCTGCTCAACTGGTGCGCAGTGGCGGAGGCAGTGGTGGGGGTCCCGTCACCAAGCCTTAGCCAGGGGAAAGGAGGACTGCTGGCAGGGGGTCGCATGGCTTCTTCCTCCTGCTCCCCCTGCAGACACCCCCAGATTGCTGTGCCCCGGAGCAAATGCACCCTTCTTCCCCCCTAGATACGCCCATGGAGGTTAGCCCTTATTATCCCTTAGGTGGAATACGTTTTTGCTTCTGTAGACGTTTAGACATTTGAGCTCTATCCATGACAGCATCTTTAAATATATATCTGTAAACTTTTGTCCTCCATTTTGTACCTCAGAAACTGTGACACGTATATGAGCAGAGGGAGAGTGTTTTCGCCCTGTGCTGTTCTCTCAGTGACAGTCTGAAAAGAAGATTGTCCTATAGGCATTAAGGTTCGCAATGCTGCCAGGAACCTTGATTTTTCAGGGTCTCCCACTGCATGGATAATTTCCATGTGTATGATACTGTCTGCTCTTCAGATTGTCACTCGTAAAATTGTCAATCTTTTCCTCCTTCCTCTACAAATGTTCAAATTAAGACTTTTCCTAATGGGTGACTTGGTGTTCAGGCCTCTCTTGAGAGTACATACTAAACATAGGGCACTATATAGTTAGTTAGCATAAACAATGTTCTAGTTATAGATGGGCTTCAGTGATGGGTTTTAATAAATTAGCAAATACCGGTAGCTTAATTGACCAGAACTTATGTGATTAATCACCTAAGAGATCTTGAGTGAAGTCAAATGCTAAACTATTTTCTTTCACTGCATTAATAGGTTTCGGAGAAGCTTGAAGACAGCATAGAGAAGCTGAGCGCTAGTGTGTCCCTTTGGGAAGATGTCCTGGCATCAGTGCAAAAATTGCCACACTTCCACCTCAATTCTTTTGGCTCTAAAACACGTCAAATTTGAAAACAAAATTCCAAAGCTACAAACTTTTACTTTTCAAAGAACATTGTATGAAGTGGCTTCCATGGCTACCCAGTAAGACCTTATCTCACTGCCTGGTGTTCTGTGGTTTGGAACAGCAGGGCCATTTTCATCCTGTAAATGCCTCCAGTTGTTGAGAGAAAGCATGGAGATACTTATAGTGTAAGACTCAATCCATGGCATGCAGGAGGTGGAAAGATGGAGCAGTTATAACAGGGACCTGTGGAAGCCACTCCCCTCCACCACAATATGCACAGCTGAATCCTATCATATCTGTCTTTTCTCCTCATCACCCCCAGATAGTAGAAGCGTCAAATCAACCAATGAAAAATCCATTTTGGAACTTGATGTCATGGATTTGGCTCCTTTTTAGTATGTTTGTACCTTACCATGAGACGTTTAAAAAAATCAGATTTTTTTTGGTCCACACGTTTCTAAGATACTGTAATTTCAAAATTGCAAAAAACAAAAGAGTCAAAATTCACTACCCACCATAACTTCAAATGTCATTTAATAGATACCTGTGATAGCTGCAGACCTGGAACAGGGGCCATTTTCAAGATTATGAATAGGGATTTCATTTGATATACAACATGATGCAATTTTACATTTTCAAAAAAAAAAAATCACACATTTAAATAAATATACAATTTGAATTATTGGAAAAACAGTACTTTTTAAATTTTCCAAAATATTCACACTTAAAGATACATATCTTGTAGCTAACCACTCCAAATTTCAGGATGGTATCTCAATGGTATCAAGCAAAACTTAAATTTTCTTGTTTGCAGTGACAAGTAATTAAATTGACAGCCCCTAAAATAGACCAAAATTTCTATTCTTAATGATTAAGAACCCTTTTAATTTCTTGGCTAGCATGTTAGATGCTTTTGTAATCTCATGTGAGGTTAGATGGTATGTTCACACACACACACACACACACACACACACACACACACACACACACACACACACACACACACACACACACAGAGAGAGAGAGAGAGAGAGAGAGAGAGAGAGAGAGAGAGAGAGAGAGTGAGTCCCACAAGCTCCTGCTATAATGCAGTTCCTTGGTCTTAACTCAGCAAAATTTGAAAATCCTTTTTTAATTACTTGTCACTGCCAACAAGAAAATTTAAGTTTTACATGATACCATTGAGATACCATCCTGAAATTTAGAGTGATTGGTTACAAAATATGTATTGTGTGTGAGTTTTTTGAATTTTTTTTAAAAATCTGTTTTTCCAAAAATTCAAATTCAAAAATTCAAAAATTCAAATTAAATGTGTTATTTTTGTGAAAATTTAAAATTGCATCATGCTGTATATGAAATGAAATCCCTATTCATAAGCTTCAAAACGACACCTGTCCCAGGTCTGTAGATATCATATGTATCTTGGCTTTTTTCCTTTCTTTTTTTGCAATTTTGAAAATGTAATATCCCAATAATGGGTGGACCAAAAATCTGAAAAAAATGTTTTTAAACATCTCATAGTAGTGTACCAATATAAATGTACCCAAATTCTAGTGGCTGTCTGTTAACAATACATACTTATGTCTGCCTAAAATATATGGTTATATATATTCTGATTGATTCTTTTCAGGAACTAGAGCAAGACCTGGCAGAGCAAAAAAATCTACTTCGCTCAGTGGCAAGTCGTGGAGAAGAAATTTTAACCCAGCAGTCTTCTCCAGATAGTGTGCATACTGGGTGAGGCTCAATCAATACATTTGGGTTTTGTTCAATAGTTTTGATGTCCTTAATCATGCTTGTATTTGTTGTTGTTCAGTCGTGTCCGACTCTTCGTGACCCCATGGACTAGAGATCGCCAGGCCTTCCTATTTTCCACTGCCTCCCGGAGTTTGGTCAAATCCATATTGGTTGCATCGATGACGCCGCCCAACCATCTCATTCTCTGCCGTCCTCTTGTCCTTTTGCCTTCAATCTTTCCCAACATCAGGGACTTTTCCAAGGACTCCTCTCTCCTCATGAGGTGGCCAAAGTACTGGAGCCTCAACTTGTATAGGCCCACACTTTTCTGCACTCCATGTGTTTAACCGATAGAATATCAGAAGGAGAGAATAGTTTACATTTAAAATAAGAGCCTTATAATGTGTTTGTGATTTTGTCCTGTGCATGGTACATTTAGCACATTTTGTTGTGTTTTCCACATCCAGCCATCTTTTTTCCTGACCAGTTCCAAGCAGGAAGATAGGAGAAAGTTAAATAAACCTTGTGGCAACAGGTCTTATTACAAAAAAGCACATTCCCTCTCTGAAGGAAGTCCCTCAGACTGTCGAAGGGCTTCAGGATTCCCTCCATTTGAAAGCCTCAATTGCAGGTTCCTTAGCAAAACGAGCATGAATGCAATATATCTAAACCATGTGTAATATCTACTTTAAAACCTCTGGAACGGTTAGATTCACTTATGTTACATTAAAATGGCTTTTGAAGCATTGACTCTACATCTGACCTTATTACATCCTGCCATGTTCCATAATGCAGCCCAGTGGAAGAATGGTGGCAGAATGTCAGGCTGCCATCAAGCACACTGTTGTGCAGTTATCATACAGAGGCCCTCTTGTATAGATTGACCTTATGTTGGATATTTCCATGTATCTGTTTGAAGAATTTGGGAAATTCTTCTTCTTTTTTTTCTTTCTCCTGCATTTGAATGTATTAATTCCCTCATAATAAATTTTGAGAGGCCTGTTAAATTCTGAAGAAGCAGACAAATTCCCCCGTTAGCGCTCCCCAAATTGAGATCCAGCCATTCCTAGCAGGCAAAGGAGTATTTTTCCTCCATGTGATATAAGGGCTAAAGATGTTGAGCCTTTGAGAACAAAAAAGTGCAGCCCAGATTTAGCACTAATATAACACAGGGTATTTTTCAAGCTCAAGACTTTTGGAAGTAAACAAAAATCTGAATGGGCAAATCTGTTTGTTTTGGATTCTCCTACATTCCAATTGTTTCAAACTAAATTCCTTC